>JASTWF010001791.1:0-55000 GCA_030390025.1 Squalus acanthias | reverse complement strand
TCTCCTAAGCTCTTTTTTTAGCTCATTCCTTGCTACCTTGTACCCCTCAATCGACCCAACTGAACCTTGTTTTCTCATCCTTACATACGCTTCCTTTTTCCTCTTGACTAGACATTCAACCTCTTTTGTGAACCATGGTTCTCTCACTCGGCCATTTCCTCCCTGCCTGACAGGGACATACCTATCAAGGACACGCAGTAATTGCTCCATGAAAAAGCTCCACTTTTCGTTTGTGCCTTTCCCTGATAGTTTCTGTTCCCATCTTATACTCCCTAATTCTTGCCTAATCGCATCATAATTACCCCTCCCCCAATTATAAACCCTGCCCTGCCGTATGGCCCTATCCCTCTCCATTGCAATAGTGAAAGTTACCGAATTGTGGTCACTATCTCCAAAGTGCTCTCCCACATACAAATCAAACACTTGGCCCGGTTCATTACCCAGTACCAAATCCAACGTGGCCCCACCTCTTGTCGGCCTATCCACATATTGTGTCAGGAAACCCTCCTGCACACACTGTGCAAAAACTATCCCATCCGAACTGTTTGACCTATAAAGGTTCCAATCAATATTTGGAAAGTTGAAGTCACCCATGACAACTACTCTGTGACCTCCACACCTATTCATAATCTGCTTTGCAATTTCTTCCTCCACATCTTTATTACTATTTGGGGGCCTGTAGAAAACTCCTAACAACGTGACCGCTCCTTTCCTATTTCTAACTTCAGCCCATATTACCTCAGACGGCAGATCCCCCTCGAACTGCCTTTCTGCCGCTGTCACATCCCGGGTTGTGGTGGGACTGTGCCTTTAACAGCCGCGGGGTTAATCCAGAGAGGCCAGAGTTCAATAGGATGCGGTTATTGAACAAACAGGAGCCAGTAAAACAGCTCACATTTCCAGAACATTCTGCACTGATTAATCTCCCAGCAGATGTAAACTCAATCCATGTTAACCATTTATGGTCACTCACCCACACTCACACTCACTCACTCCTTTGTTGAAGTGTGGTCACTATTGCAATGTGGGAAACGCAGCAGTCAATTTGCGCAGAGCAAGCTCCAACAAACAGCAATGTGACAATCACCAGATTATCTGTTTTTTACTGAAGTTGGTTGAGGGATAAATATTGGCCAGGACACCAGGAGAATGCCCCCTTGCTCTTCTTCAAAATAGTGGCCATGGGATCTTTTACATTCACCTGAGAGGGCAGATGGGGCCTCGGTTTAACGTCTCATCTGAAAGACAGCACCTCCGACAGTGCAGCACTCCCTCAGAACTGTCCCTCCGACAGGGCGGTGCTCCCTCAGAACAGTCCCTCCGACAGGGCGGCGCTCCCTCAGTACTGCCCCTCCGACAGTGCAGCGCTCCCTCAGAACTGTCCCTCCGACAGTGCAGCGCTCCCTCAGAACTGTCCCTCCGACAGTGCGGCGCTCCCTCAGAACTGTCTCTCCGACAGTGCAGCGCTCCCTCAGAACTGCCCCTCCGATAGTGCGGCATTCCCTCAGTTCTGCACCTCCGACAGTGCGGCGCTCCCTCAGTCCTACCCCTCCCACAGTGCGGCGCTCCCTCAGTACTGCCCCTCCGACAGTGCAGCACTCCCTCAGTACCGCCGCTCCGACAGTGCGGCGCTCACTCAGTTCTGCCCCTCTGAAAGTGCAGCGCTCCCTCAGTACTGCCCCTCCGACAGTGCAGCATTCCCTCAGAACTGTCCCTCCAACAGGGCGGCGCTCCCTCAGCACTGCCACTCCGACAGTGCAGCAGTCCCTTAGTACTGCCCCTCCGACAGTGAGGCACTCCCTCAGTACTGCCCCTCCGACAGTGCAGCACTACCTCAGTACTGCCTCTCCGACAGTGCGGTGCTCCCTCAGTACTGCCCCTCCGACAGTGCGGCGCTCCCTCAGTACTGTCCCTCCAACAGTGCGGCACTCCCTCAGTACTGCCCCTCCGACAGTGCAGCACTCCTTCAGTACTGCCCCTCTGACAGTGCAGCTCTCCCTCAGTACTGCCTCTCCGACAGTGCAGCGCTCCCGCAGTACTGCCCCACCGACAGTGCAGCACTACCTCAGTACTGCCCCTCCGACAGTGCGGCGCTCCCTCAGTACTGTCCCTCCAACAGTGCGGCACTCCCTCAGTACTGCCCCTCCGACAGTGCAGCACTCCTTCAGTACTGCCCCTCTGACAGTGCAGCTCTCCCTCAGTACTGCCTCTCCGACAGTGCAGCGCTCCCTCAGTACTGCCCCTCCGACAGTGCAACACTCCCTCAGTACTGCCTCTCCGACGGTGCAGCACTCCCTCAGTACTGCCCCTCTGACAGTGCGGCGCTCCCTCAGTACTGCAACTCCGACAGCGCGGCACTCCCTCAGTACTGCCCCTCCGACAGCGCAGCGCCCCCTCAGTACTGCCCCTCCGACAGTGCAGCGATCCCTCATTACTGACTCTCTGACAGTGCAGCGCTCCCTCAGCACTGCCTCTCCGATAGTACGGCGCTCCCTCAGTACTGCCCCTCCGACAGTGCGGCACTCCCTCAGTACAGCCCCTCCGACAGTGCAGCGCTCCCTCAGTACTGCCCCTCCGACAGTGCAGTGCTCCCTCAGTACTGCCCCTCCGACAGTGCGGCGCTCCATCAGTACTGCCAATACGACAGTGCAGCACTCCCTCAGTACTGCCCCTCCGACAGTGCAGCCCTCCCTCAGTACTGACCCCCCGACAGTGCGGTATTCACTCAGTACTGCCCCTCCAACAGGGCGGCGCTCCCTCAGTACTGCCCCTGACAGTGCAGCGCACCCTCAGTACTGCAACACCGACAATGCGGCGCTCCCTCAGTACTGCCCCTCCGACAGTGCAGTGCTCCCTCAGTCCTGCCCCTCCGACAGTGCAGCGCTCCATCAGTACTGCCTCTCCGACAGTGCAGCGCTCCATCAGTACTGCCTCTACGACAGTGCAGCACTCCCTCAGTACTGCCCCTCCGACAGTGCAGCCCTCCCTCAGTACTGCCCCTCCGACAGTGCAGCACTCCCTCAGTACTGACCCACCGACAGTGCAGTGCTCCCTCAGTACAGCCCCTCCGACAGCGCAGCGCTCCCTCAGTATTGTCCCACCGACAGTGCAGCGCTCCCGCAGTACTGCCCCTCCGACAGCGCAGCGCTCCCTCAGTACTGCCACTCCGACAGTGCGGCAGTACCTCAGTACAGCCCCTCCGACAGTGTGGCATTCTTCAGGACAGCCTCTCCAACAGTGCGGCGCTCCATCAGTACTGCCCCTCCGACAGTGCAGCTCTCCCTCAGTACTGAACGTCCAACAGTGCGGCATTCCCTCGGCACTGCCCCTCCGACAGTGCAGCGCTCCGTCAGTATTGCCCCTCCGACAGTGAAGCGCTCCCTCAGTAGTTCCCCTCCGACAGTGCGGTGCTCCCTCAGTACTGACCCTCTGACAGTGCAGCGCTCCCTCAGTACTGCCCCTCCGACAGTGCCGCGCTCCCTCATTACTGACTCTCCGACAGTGCAACACTCCCTCAGTACTGCCCCTCCGACAGTGCAGCGCTCCCTCAGTACTGTCTCTCCGACAGTGCAGCGCTCCCTCAGTACTGCCCCTCCGACAGCGCAGCGCTCCCTCAGCACTGCCTCTCCGATGGTGCAGCACTCCCTCAGTACTGCCCCTCTGACAGGGCGGCATTCCCTCAGTATTGTCCCTCCGACAGTGGGGCGCTCCCTCAGTACAGCCCCTCCGACAGTGCAGCACTCCCTCAGTACTGCCCCTCCGACAGTGCAGCACACCCTCAGTACTGCCCCTCCGACAGTGCAGCACTCCCACAGTACTGCCCCTCCGACATTGCGGCCCTCCCTCAGTACTGCCCCTCCGACAGTGCAACGCTCCCTCAGTACTGACCCTCCGACAGTGCAGCGCACCCTCAGTACTGCCCCTCCGACAGTGCAGCGCTCCCTCAGTACTGCCTGTCGTAAGAATGAGCCTTGCGCGTGGTGAACTTAAAGTAAGCTTTAATCAACTAAAAAGGTGCTCCATAGAAAAGAGGTCTTACTCTATGCGTCTCCAGGATCCAACTGATCAGTCCATTATTTATCCTGGACTAATCACAGGAAGTGATGCAATAAAGTTCGAGTCACAGGAAGCTGTATTGTGTTACCACATTCTCCCCCCCCAAAAGATTAGGAGGCCGGGATGCTCCCTCCATTTCGTAGCCGCTGGACGAGGGAGAGCCGCACCCGTTTGGGTTCTCGTAGCGGTAGAGGGCCCCTAGCCCGTTTACCCGCCGCGGGCCGTGGACCAGAGTCCGAGTGATCCAGACCGCTCTGTGAGGGGTCAGGACGATCCTGACTGTGTACTGGTGCCCGAACGGGTGTTGGGCAGGGCTGTGGCAGATCCGTTTCCGAGCGTACGGTACGGGGTGGATCGTGGCTGCGCGTGCGAGCCCCGACGGGCTCATAGTCAGTCTGCCCCAGGTCGGCACGCTGGAGTGAGGTACCAGCCGGCGTCAGATCCAGATCGTGATGAGAGGCACCTGGCGAGCCCAGAGATGTACCTGGTACAATATCATCCCCTGGTGTCCCTCTATGTTTCGGCGGGCAGGGAGCCAGATCCCGCAATGACACGGTAGATTCCCGACCGTCAGGATACCGAATATAGGCGTAGGTAGGGTTGACGTCAGTGAGCTCAACTTCATCTACCAGGGGGTCATTCTTAGACGCCCGGACATATCTTCGGAGTAGCACTGGTCCCGGTGTAGTCAGCCACGACGGGAGAGATATCCCATAGGATGAGCGACGCTGAAATCGGAAGAACCGTTCATGAGGCGTCGTATTTGTGGCGGTCGAAAGGAGGGACCGTGTGGAGTGTAATGCGTCTGGAAGTACTGCTTCCCATTGCTGGTTGGGTAGGCCCCGAGATCTCAAAGCCAGACGTACCGCATTCCAGATGATAGCGTTAAAACGCTCGACTTGCCCATTCCCGACCGGATGATAAGGCGTCGTTCTGCTGGCAGCAATACCCCGTTCCGAGAGATAGGCCTTGAGTTCTCCTGACATAAAAGAAGGGCCCCGATCCGAATGAACATAGGATGCCATGCCACAGAAAGCAAATACCTGCTCAAGGCAGCTGATAACCGTGGTCGTCAGCATATTGGGGCAGGGAAAGGCAAACGGAAAACGGGAATACTCAGCGACCATGGTCAACAGATAAGTGTTGCGAGTTGAAGAGGGCAACGGCCCCTTAAAATCGATGCTAAGCCGTTGCATTGGCTGGGTCGCATGTATGAGTATACCACCCGAGGGGCGGAAAAACTGAGGTTTCAATTCCGCACAGACTCTGCAGTCCGAGCACATCTTCTTTACATCCCCGGTAGAGAATGGGAGATTTCGGGACCGCACGAAGTGTAGCATGCGAGTAACGCCCGGATGACACAACCCATCATGGATGTCTACGAGCGTAGAGGGTGCCATGGCGGAGCAGAATGCTCGTGTGAGGGTATCCGGAGCCACATTCTCCTTGCCAGGTCGATAGTGGATGGTGTAACCAAAAGAGGCCAATTCCAGCCGCCAAAGCTGGATTTTATTATTTTTAATTTTGGTCCGTTTTCGATTATCGAGCATGAAGGCGACCGATCGCTGGTCCGTGATTAAGGTAAAGTGCTGGCGAGCTAGGAGATGACTCCACTTCCGTACTGCCTCTATGATGGCTGTAGCTTCTTTCTCGACTGGAGGATAATGTAGTTCAGCCCCTTGAAAAGTCCTGGACAAAACTGCCACCGGACGACCTTCCTGATTCAGAGTGGCCGAGATCGCCACCTCCGAGGCATCACACTCAACAACAAAAGGAAGACTCTCATCGATGGAGTGAAGAGCCGCTTTCTCCAACTGTTTTTTCAGGAGGTTAAAGGCTGCAACAGCCGCTGTGTCTAGTGGGAATATGCTGGCCTTCAGTAGAGGTTGGATTCGGTCCGAGAAGTTAGGAATCCATTTAGCATAGTATGCAAACAGGCCGAGGGCCCGGCGCAAGGAGGCCGGATTCTTAGGTGGCGGGAGTTCTTGGAGTGGGCGAAGCCTTTCAGGGTCAGGTTTAATGATGCCATTGCCCACACAATAGCCAAGGATGTTGATGGTTGGTTGTGACTCAATGGATTTAGCCGCATTTAATGTCAAATTACGGTGCTGGAGTGCATCCCAAAATCGTTGGAGATTGGCGTCATGTTCCCGCTGATTGCGACCTGCGACAGTAATATTGTCCAGATAAGGAAACGTATCCTTCAAGTCTTCCTGTTTGACCAGGTCATCCATTGCTCGCTGGAAGACAGCCACTCCATTAGTGACCCCAAAGGGGAGGCGACGAAATTGATACAGCCGTCCATTGGCTTCAAAGGCCGTATACTGCTTGTCTGAGACCTTCAAGGGTACCTGATGATAGGCACTTTTCAGATCATATGTTGAGAACACCGTGTACTCAGCCAGTTTATTAACCATATCATCGATGCGCGGCAATGGGTATGCGTCCAAGTCCGTATATTGATTGATGGTCTGTGAATAGTCAATGCACAGCCGTTTCTTGTGAGGTTGTAGAGGGTTCTTAACAATAACGACCTGGGCGCGCCATGGCGACGAACAAGGCTCGATGATATCCTCTGCTAAAAGCCGAGAAATCTCAGCCGCAATAAAAGACTGGTCTTCCTGACTGAAACGTCGTGATTTGTTATAATCGGTTTGCATCGAGGAGGGATACTGGTAAACAGTGAGGGTTCATCCAGTGAAGCTGCTGACAATGCACAGAACGGTAATCGAGGTCATATATTAGAAATAATGAGTTCAGGTTTGGATCCGCCGAACTCAATGGTGAGCTTCTTATGCTGCTTTTGAAAATCCAGCCCTAAGATAAGATCACTACATAAATCCTTGAGCACCGAAAGCCGGGTGGAGGGATACCTGTGACCATTAAGTGTTATTTCAACCATACAAAAGCCAGAAATTCTGGTATTAAGTGATGACTGAGCCATCGCAACTGCCTGGTCCGATGGGAAAACATGTAGCTTTAACTCTGCAACAATCTGTTCCCTAATGAAACTATCAGTGCTACCTGAGTCAATTAAGGCATCTAAAGTATGTCCATTAATTGATGCTTTTGTAGCTGCATGGAATAGGTTCTGAGGACAAGCAGCTGTAATTGGTGTCGTTGCACAAAGAGTGGCTGAAACTCTAGGGGGTAGAAATTAGGTCGCGCCGCATTTGGGGCGCAAATATCGTCCGGACGCAAATATTAGCGCCTGGCGCTAATTATCGCCACTGACGGGAAACTTCACTTTTACCGCCCCGGGAGGTGAGTGGAGCGCTAAAGCAGGCGCTGCACACCTCTCTTAAGGCGCAAAGGCCGAGCAGTGAGGCGCTAACTCGGAGCGCTGGCGAAGCTCATGTAATGTCAGTCAGCAATGGAACACACACACAATGGCACGGGCCAGTTCTTAAAGGGGATGGTTAATCTTGCTTTCCATCCACATCCTGTTCATTGCTGCCTTGAATCTCGGCCTGGAGAGACTTGCACATCAAATGTGCTGGAAAGAACAATGGAGAGAACCAGGCAAAGAGCTCAGAGTGCAGCTCACACGGTCTCTGCTAAATCGATACAAGGAATGGCAAATCAAAATGAACCTGCAAAGTGCTGCTCAGTATCCAAAACTCCTTCACACAACGTTGAATCTCTCCAGAAGTCTCTCCCTCTCTCTCTCAGAATGCGTAGTTCAAAAATGCCACCAACAATAAAAGACAGGTAGAGGCCCCCTTTAAATAGCGCCCCCCCCAGCCCCACAGCAATTGATAGCGTTCCAGTCTTCTGGTCGTTGGAAGCGCCAGGCGGTAAGGCAGGGGGCGCCACTCAATTTCCGCTACGGGGCGCCCCAAGGGCGTTGCACCATGGAATGACGTCACAATCTGCGCGCGCAGGTGGTCGCAGCGGTAAGTTTTAGCGCCGCCGCACAATCTCAAGTTAAGTTCTCGAGCGGCGCAAACATCGCTGCGCCCGGGCGTTAGCGGCTTTGCGCCCCATTAGCGCCCTCTTAAGGCGCTAACGGTTGGCGCAACCAAGTGAATTTTTACCCCTAGGTGTGTTTCTTCGAGAGGAAACCCGAGAGGAAGCACGATAGATGTTAGCCGGAACATCTTGATAGGCCCTTACCGGGGCAGTTCGGTAGGACTTAGCTTGATAAGCCCTCGTAGAGGCTCTTGATAGGGAAACCTTTGCAAAATGACCCTTTTTGTTGCAATGACTGCAAAACGCATTGCGAGCAGGGCAGAATTTCCGAGGGTGAAACTCATCGCCACAAAAGAAGCATTTCTTAGATTGCCAAGAGGCTGCCACAGTGGGGTCATCATCCTCTTCATCAGTGAAGTCATCAGATTGATCGTCAGGGATAAAGTCCTCCCTAATAGAGTTCACCTGTGGCCTCTTAAATTGCCTGACTGTAGTTAAGGCAGTAGACCGAGGTCTGGGCACTGTATAAAGGTCTGCATTTCTTTTTGCCAGATCTAGAGAGCAAGCCATGTCATAAGCTCTCTGAAGCTCAAGTGTCTTACTTTCCAGTAGACGCTGGCGTATAAATGGGGAGGCAAGCCCGCAGATGAAAGCATCACGGATCATTTCTTCACGGTACAGCTCAGCTGAGGCCGCCTGAAAGTTACAGTCCATACTAAGTCTGCGAAGCTCTTGGAGGAATTTATCAATGGATTCCTCCGGCCCTTGTTGGGCTGTAGCTAGTAGATGTCTGGCATAGACCTCATTCGGTGTCTTAGTATATAGTCTCTTAAGCGTCCGAATTGCCTCCTCGTAACTGCCCCATTCCTCCACATACTGAAATACATTCGGGGTGACACATTTGATGAGTATCCGCAACTTTGAGTCATCATCAACATTGCAATATTCCAGAAAATTGTCAAACGTGCGATACCAGTGTTTCCACACCTTACTGGCTGCTTGGGTCCAAGTCAAGACGCGATGGTTTAAGGATGTTTTCCATGATGGGTGATTCCCTGGATCCTTAGTTCCGAGTTCGTCCAAAAAGTTTGAGTGTGAAGTTTTCCAAAGTTGATTAAATTGTCGCTGTATTGTGTTACCACACTGCCCCTCTGACAGTGCAGCGCTCCCTCAGTACTGTCCCTCTGACAGTGCAGCGCTCCCTCAGTACTGCCCCTCTGACAGTGCAGCGCTCCCTCAGTACTGTCCCTCCGACAGTGCAGCGCTCCCTCAGTACTGTCCCTCCGACAGTGCAGCACTCCCTCAGTACTGACCCTCCGACAGTGCGGCGCTCTCTCAGTATTGTCCCTCTGACATTGCGGCACTCCCTCAGTACTGTCCCTCTGACAGTGCGGCGCTCCCTCAGTACCGCCCCTCCGACAGTGCGGCACTCCCTCAGTATTGTCCCTCCGACAGTGCGGCGCTCCCTCAGTATTGTCCCTCCGACAGTGCGGCCCTCCCTCAGTACTGCCCCTCCGACAGTGCAACGCTCCCTCAGTACTGACCCTCCGACAGTGCGGCGCACCCTCAGTACTGCCCCTCCGACAGTGCAGCGCTCCCTCAGTACTGCCCCTCCGACAGTGCAGCGCTCCCTCAGTACTGACCCTCTGACAGTGCAGCGCTCCCTCAGTACTGACCCTCCGACAGTGCAGCGCTCCCTCAGTATTGTCCCTCCGACAGTGCAGCACTCCCTCAGTACTGACCCTCCGACAGTGCAGCGCTCCCTCAGTATTGTCCCTCCGACAGTGCAGCACTCCCTCAAAGTGCAAAAGTGCTAACCACTGAGCGATGGCTGACAGTCAAATGGAGAGAGAAACCGAGGGAGGGGAAACCTTGGGAGGAAGACCGAGTGGACGAGAAAACAAGTGAGGAGGACGGTTCCTGTGGATTGGAATGTAGCAAATGTAACCCCACGAGGGAGAGAGAATCTGGGGAACTATAGACCAGTTAGCCTGACATCAGTAGTCGGAAAATGTTAGAATGTATTATTAAGGACGTGGTAACATGGCACTTAGAAAATAATAATAGGATTGGGCAGAGTCAACACGGAGTTATGAAAGGGAAATCGTGTTTGACAAATCTGTTAGAGTTTCATCGTCCGAGCGATTGACCGCAAGGACGTCAGCATCACCCGCGCCATGACAGGAGCTGACGACTGCTGGACAGACCACCGCCTAATCCGCTCTGTCATCTCCATCAATGTAGCCCCAAAACAGCGGCAGCGACTGAAGCAATGCCGCAGGAAAATCAACGCTGGAGCACTCAAAGACCCTGCTAAGAAAGCCCTATTCAGCCTGCGCCTCACAAACAACCTGACGACTCCCAGTGATGCAGCGACAGAGTGTCCACAGGGCCTGGTCTGCACTCAAGGCCTCCATAATCAGCACCTGTGAAGAGACGCTCGGTCACTCGACCAGGAAACACCAAGACTGGTTCGACGAGAACGACCAGGAGATCCAGGAGCTAATAAGCCACAAGCGCAAGGCATTCCTGATCTGGAAACAGCAACACAACTCGAGAGCAGGAAAGCAGCTCCAGATGCCTGAAGGCTGAGGTCCAACAAAAAAAACTCGCGACCTAAAGAACAGATGGTGGGTGGAGAAAGCGCAGGAGATCCAGCAGCTAGCCGACAACCACGACGTGCGTGGATTCTTTAGCGCAGTCAAGACCACCTACGGCCCAAGCACCCAAGGTCCTACCCCACTGCAGGCCAAGAACGGAGAGGTACTCATCAAGGACAGAGAGGCAGTCAGTGCCCGCTGGAAGGAGCACTTCGAAGATCTCCTTAACCGAGACTCTGTCTTCGATGCGAGTGTCCTCAACTCCATCCCGCAGCATGCTACCCGCCACCACCTCAGCACAACCCCAGCCCGGCATGAGGTTGAAAAGGCCATCCGACAACTGAAGAACAACAAGGCCTCAGGAGCAGATGGAATCCCTGCCGAGGCACTAACGCATGGCGGAGAAGCACTACTGGCGCGAATTCATGAACTAATTTCTCTTATCTGGAAGGAGGAGAGCATGCCAGGGGATCTCAGAGATGCAGTAATTGTGACCATCTTCAAGAAAGGTGACAAGTCCGATTGCGGTAATTACAGAGGAGTTTCCCTGCTGTCTGCCACAGGGAAAGTCATCGCTAGAATCCTCCTCAATCGCCTTCTCCCAGTGGCCGAAGAGCTCCTCCCAGAGTCGCAATGCGGATTCCGCCCACTAAGGGGCACAATGGACATGATCTTCACCACGCGCCAATTACAAGAGAAATGCAGGGAACAGCACCAACCACTGTACATGGCCTTCTTTGACCTCACAAAGGCCTTTGACACTGTCAACCGTGAGGGATTATGGAGTGTCCTCCTCAAATTTGGCTGCCCTCAAAAGTTTGTCACCATCCTCCGCCTGCTTCACGACGACATGCAAGCCGTGATCCTGACCAACGGTTCCACCACAGACCCAATTCACGTACAGACCGAGGTCAAGCAAGGCTGTGTCATTGCACCAACGCTCTTCTCGATCTTCCTGGCTGCAATGCTCCATCTCACCCTCAGTAAGCTCCCCGCTGGAGTGGAGCTAATTTACAGAACAAGCGGGAAACTGTTCATCCTCCGTCGCCTCCAGTCCAGATTCAAGGTTCTCCTTTCCTCTGTCATCGAATTACAGTATGCAGATGACGCTTGCGTCTGCGCTCACTCGGATGTCGAACTCCAAACCATCGTCACCACCTTCACCGAAGCGTACGAGAGCATGGGCCTTACACTAAACATCCGTAAGACAAAGGTCCTCTACCAACCTGCCCCTGCCACACAGTACTGCCCCCCAATTATCAAAATCCACGATAAGGCCTTGGACAACGTCGACCACTTTCCATACCTCGGGAGCCTACTGTCAACAAGGGCAGACGTCGATGACGAAGTCCAACACTGTCTTCAGTGTGCTAGTGCAGCCTTTGGTCGCCTGAGGAAGAGAGTGTTTGAAGACCAGGACCTCAAACCCAGCACCAAGCTCATGGTCTACAGAGCAGTAGTGATACCCGCCCTGCTGTATGCCTCAGAGACATGGACCATGTTCAGCAGGCACCTCAAAGCACTGGAGAGGTACCACCAACGCTGCCTCTGCAAGATTCTGTAAATTCATTGGCAGGATAGGCGCACCAATGGCAGTGTTCTCGCTCAGGCCAACATCCTAAGCATCGAAGCTTTGACCATGCTCGATCAGCTCCGATGGACGGGCCACATCGTCCGCATGCCCGATACGAGACTCCCAAAACAAGCGCTCTACTCGGAGCTCCGACACAGCAAGAGAGCCCCAGGTGGGCAGAGGAAACGCTTCAAGGGCACCCTCAAAGCCTCCTTGAAAAAGTGCAACATCCCCTCTGACACCTGGGAATCCCTGGCCCAAGACCGCACAAAGTGGAGGAGAAGCACCCGGGAAGGCGCCGAACACTTCGAGTCTCTTCGCCGGGAGCAAGCGGAAGCCAAGCGCAGGCAGCGCAAGGAGCGCACGTCAATCCAAGCACCCCACCCACCCGCCCCTTCAACCACCGTCTGCCCCACCTGTGACAGAGACTGTAGGTCCCGCATTGGACTCATCAGTCACCTGAGAACTCATTTTTAATGTGGAAGCAAGTCATCCTCGGTTCTGAGGGACTGGCTAAGAAAGAGAAGAAGAAGAAGAGTTTTTTGAGGTTGTAACTAGCAGAATAGATAAGGGGGAACCAATGGATGTGGTGTATTTGGATTTTCAGAAGGCATTCGATAAGGTGCCACATAAAAGGTTATTACACAAGATTAGGGCTCATGGGATTGGGGGTAATATACTAGCATGGATTGAGGATTGGTTAACGGACAGAAAACAGAGAGTAGGAATAAACGGGTCATTTTCGGGTTGGCGGGCTGTAACTAGTGGGGTACCGCAAGGATCAGTGCTTGGGCCTCAGTTATTCACAATCTACATCAATGATTTGGATTAGGGGACCAAATATAATATATCCAAGTTTGTTGATGATACAAAGCTGGGTGGGAATGTAAGTTGTGAGGAGGATGCGAGGAGGCTTCAAGGGATATAGACAGGCTAAGTGAGTGGGCAAGAACATGGCAAATGGAATATAATGTGGAGAAATGTGAAGTTATCCACTTTGGTAGGAAAAATAGAAAAGCAGAGTATTTTTTAAATGGTGAGAGATTGGGAAATGTTGGTGTTCAGAGGGACCTGGGTGTCCTTATACACGAATCACTGAAAGTTAACATGCAGGTACAGCAAGCAATTAGGAAAACAAATGGTATGTTGGCCTTTATTACAAGAGGATTTGAGTATAAGTGTAAAGTGGGGAAAAATTGGTTTGCTTTGTGCCTCCCGTTAGTGCCCCCGGGGGGCGCTGCGCCGCGAATTCAGCGGGATGTTAGTGGTGGCGGCCACGCCCCCTGACCTATCGCCGGACGATGCATGTGAGAGAGAAACCGAGGGAGGGAAACCGAGGGAGAGAGAAACCGAGGGAGGGAGAAACTGAGGGAGAGAAACTGAGGGAGAGAGAAACCGAGGGAGAGAGAAACCGAGGGAGAGAAACCGAGGGAGAGAAACCGAGGGAGAACTGAGGGAGAGGAAACCGAGGGAGAGAGAAACCGAGGGAGAGAGAAACCGAGGGAAGAGAAACCGAGGGAGAGAGAAGAGGGACGAGAGAAACGAGGGCTAGAGAAACCGAGGGAGAGAGAAACCGAGGGAGGAGAAACTGAGGGAGAGAACCCGAGGGAGAGAGAAACCGAGGAGAGAGAAACCGAGGGAGAGAAACCGAGGGAGAGAAACCGAGGGAGAGAGAAACAGATGGAGAGAAACCGAGGGAGAGAAACCGAGGGAGAGAGAAACCGAGGGAGGGAGAAACTGAGGGAGAGAAACTGAGGGAGAGAGAAACCGAGGGAGGGAGAAACTGAGGGAGAGAGAAACCGAGGGAGAGAAACCGAGGGAGAGAGAAACCGAGGGAGAGAGAAACCGAGGGAGAGAAACCGAGGGAGGGAGAAACTGAGGGAGAGAAACCGAGGGAGAGAGAAACCGAAGGAGAGAAACCGAGGGAGAGAGAAACCGAGGGAGGGAGAAACTGAGGGAGAGAAACCGAGGGAGAGAGTAACCGAGGGAGAGAGAAACAGAGGGAGAGAGAAACCGAGGGAGAGAAACCGAGGGAGAGAAACCGAGGGAGAGAGAAACCGAGGGAGAGAAACCGAGGTAGAGAAACCGAGGTAGAGAAACCGAGGTAGAGAAACCGAGGTAGAGAGAAACCGAGGGAGAGAAACCGAGGTAGAGAAACCGAGGTAGAGAAACTGAGGTAGAGAGAAACCGAGGGAGAGAAACCGAGGGAGAGAAACCGAGGGAGAGAGAAACCGAGGGAGAGAAACCGAGGGAGAGAGAAACCGAGGGAGAGAAACCGAGGGAGAGGGAAACCGAGAGAGAGAAACCGAGGGAGAGAGAAACCGAGGGAGAGAAACCGAGGGAGAGAAACCGAGGGAGAGAAACCGAGGGAGAGAGAAACCGAGGGAGAGAAACCGAGGGAGAGAAACCGAGGGAGAGAGAAACCGAGGGAGAGAAACCGAGGGAGAGAGAAACCGAGGTAGAGAAACCGAGGGAGAGAAACCGAGGGAGAGAAACCGAGGGACAGAAACCGAGGGAGAGAAACCGAGGGAGAGAGAAACCGAGGGAGAGAAACCGAGGGAGAGAGAAACCGAGTGAGAGGGAAACCGAGAGAGAGAAACCGAGGGAGAGAGAAACCGAGGGAGAGAAACCGAGGGAGAGAAACCGAGTGAGAGGGAAACCGAGGGAGAGAAACCGAGGGAGAGAGAAACCGAGGGAGAGAAACCGAGGGAGAGAGAAACCGAGGTAGAGAAACCGAGGGAGAGAAACCGAGGGAGAGAGAAACCGAGGGAGAGAGAAACCGAGGGAGAGAAACCGAGGGAGAGAAACCGAGGGAGAGAGAAACCGAGCGAGAGAAACCGAGGGAGAGAGAAACCGAGGAGAGAGAAACCGAGGGAGAGAAACTGAGGGAGAGAGAAACCGAGGGAGAGAGAAACCGAGGGAGAGAAACCGAGGGAGAGAGAAACCGAGGGAGAGAGAAACCGAGGGAGAGAAACCGAGGGAGAGAGAAACCGAGGGAGAGAAACCGAGGGAGAGAGAAACCAAGGGAGAGAAACCGAGGGAGAGAGAAACCGAGGGAGAGAGAAACAGAGGGAGAGAAACCGAGGGAGAGAAACCGAGGGAGAGAGAAACCGAGGGAGAGAAACCGAGGGAGGGAGAAACCGAGGGAGAGAGAAACCGAGGGAGAGAAACCGAGGGAGAGAAACCGAGGGAGAGAAACCGAGGGAGAGAGAAACCGAGGGAGAGAGAAACCGAGTGAGAGGGAAACCGAGGGAGAGAAACCGAGGGAGAGAGAAACCGAGGGAGAGAAACCGAGGGAGAGAGAAACCGAGGGAGAGAAACCGAGGGAGAGAGAAACTGAGGGAGAGAAACCGAGGGAGAGAGAAACCGAGGGAGGGAGAAACCGAGGGGAGGGAGAAACTGAGGGAGAGAAACCGAGGGAGAGAGAAACCGAGGGAGGGAGAAACCGAGGGAGAGAAACCGAGGGAGAGAAACCGAGGGAGAGAGAAACCGAGGGAGGGAGAAACTGAGGGAGAGAAACCGAGGGAGAGAGAAACTGAGGGAGAGAAACCGAGGGAGAGAGAAACCGAGGGAGAGAGAAACCGAGGGAGAGAAACCGAGGGAGAGAAACCGAGGGAGGGAGAACCTGAGGGAGAGAAACCGAGGGAGAGAGAAACCGAGGGGAGAGAGAAACCGAGGGAGAGAAACCGAGGGAGAGAGAAACTGAGGGAGAGAAACCGAGGGAGAGAGAAACCGAGGGAGGGAGAAACTGAGGGAGAGAAACCGAGGGAGAGAGAAACCGAGGGAGAGAGAAACCGAGGGAGAGAGAAACTGAGGGAGAGAAACCGAGGGAGGGAGAACCTGAGGGAGAAAAACCGAGGGAGAGAGAAACCGAGGGAGAGAGAAACCGAGGGAGAGAGAAACCGAGGGAGAGAAACCGAGGGACAGAAACCGAGGGAGAGAAACCGAGGGAGAGAGAAACCGAGGGAGGGAGAAACTGAGGGAGAGAAACCGAGGGAGAGAAACCAAGGGAGAGAGAAACTGAGGGAGAGAGAAACCGAGGGAGAGAGAAACCGAGGGAGAGAGAAACTGAGGGAGAGAAACCGAGGGAGGGAGAACCTGAGGGAGAAAAACCGAGGGAGAGAGAAACCGAGGGAGAGAGAAACCGAGGGAGAGAGAAACCGAGGGAGAGAAACCGAGGGACAGAAACCGAGGGAGAGAAACCGAGGGAGAGAAACCGAGAGAGAGAGAAACCGAGGGAGAGAGAAACCGAGGGAGAGAGAAACCGAGGGAGAGAGAAACCAAGGGAGAGAAACCGAGGGAGAGAGAAACTGAGGGAGGGAGAAACCGAGGTAGAGAAACCGAGGGAGAGAGAAACCGAGTGAGAGGGAAACCGAGAGAGAGAAACCGAGGGAGAGAGAAACCGAGGGAGAGAAACCGAGGGAGAGAAACCGAGGGAGAGAAACCGAGGGAGAGAGAAACCGAGGGAGAGAAACCGAGGGAGAGAGAAACCGAGCGAGAGAAACCGAGGGAGAGAAACCGAGGGAGAGATACCGAGGGAGAGAAACCGAGGGAGGGAGAAACCGAGGGAGAGAAACCGAGGGAGAGAGAAACCGAGGGAGAGAGAAACCGAGGGAGAGAGAAACCGAGGGAGAGAGAAACCGAGGGAGAGAAACCGAGGGAGAGAGAAACCGAGGGAGAGAAACTGAGGGAGAGAGAAACCGAGGGAGGGAGAAACCGAGGGAGAGAAACTGAGGGAGAGAGAAACCGAGGGAGAGAGAAACCGAGGGAGAGAAACTGAGGGAGAGAGAAACCGAGGGAGGGAGAAACCGAGGGAGGGAGAAACTGAGGGAGAGAAACCGAGGGAGAGAGAAACCGAGGGAGAGAGAAACCGAGGGAGAGAAACCGAGGGAGAGAGAAACCGAGGGAGGGAGAAACTGAGGGAGAGAAACCGAGGGAGAGAGAAACCGAGGGAGAGAGAAACCGAGGGAGAGAAACCGAGGGAGAGAGAAACCGAGGGAGGGAGAAACTGAGGGAGAGAAACCGAGGGAGAGAGAAACCGAGGGAGAGAGAAACCGAGGGAGAGAAACCGAGGGAGAGAAACCGAGGGAGAGAAACCGAGGGAGAGAGAAACCGAGGGAGGGAGAAACTGAGGGAGAGAGAAACCGAGGGAGAGAAACCGAGGGAGAGAAACCGAGGGAGAGAAACCGAGGGAGAGAAACCGAGGGAGAGAAACCGAGGGACAGAGAAACCGAGGGAGAGAGAAACTGAGGGAGAGAAACCGAGGGAGGGAGAACCTGAGGGAGAGAAACCGAGGGAGAGAAACCGAGGGACAGAGAAACCGAGGGAGAGAGAAACTGAGGGAGAGAGAAACCGAGGGAGAGAAACCGAGGGAGAGAAACCGAGGGAGAGAGAAACCGAGGGAGAGAAACCGAGGGAGAGAGAAACCGAGGGAGAGAAACCGAGGGAGAGAGAAACCGAGGGAGAGAGAAACTGAGGGAGAGAAACCGAGGGAGGGAGAAACTGAGGGAGAGAGAAACCGAGGGAGAGAAACCAAGGGAGAGAAACCGAGGGACAGAGAAACCGAGGGAGAGAGAAACTGAGGGAGAGAAACCGAGGGAGAGAAACCGAGGGACAGAGAAACCGAGGGAGAGAGAAACTGAGGGAGAGAAACCGAGGGAGGGAGAACCTGAGGGAGAGAAACCGAGGGAGAGAAACCGAGGGAGAGAGAAACCGAGGGAGAGAAACCGAGGGAGAGAGAAACCGAGGGAGAGAGAAACCGAGGGAGAGAAACCGAGGGAGGGAGAACCTGAGGGAGAGAAACCGAGAGAGAGAGAAACCGAGGGAGAGAGAAACCGAGGGAGAGAAACCGAGGGAGGGAGAAACTGAGGGAGAGAAACCGAGGGAGAGAGAAACCGAGGGAGAGAAACCGAGGGAGAGAAACCGAGGGAGAGAGAAACTGAGGGAGAGAAACCGAGGGAGAGAGAAACCGAGGGAGAGAAACCGAGGGAGAGAAACCGAGGGAGAGAAACCGAGGGAGAGAGAAACCGAGGGAGAGAAACTGAGGGAGAGAGAAACCGAGGGAGAGAAACCGAGGGAGAAAGAAACCGAGGGAGAGAGAAACTGAGGGAGAGAAACCGAGGGAGAGAAACCGAGGGAGAGAGAAACCGAGGGAAGAGAAACCGAGGGAGAGAGAAACCGAGGGAGAGAGAAACCGAGGGAGAGAGAAACCGAGGGAGAGAAACCGAGGGAGAGAAACCGAGGGAGAGAGAAACCGAGGGAGGGAGAAACCGAGGGAGGGAGAAACCGAGGGAGAGAGAAACCGAGGGAGAGAGAAACCGAGGGAGAGAGAAACCGAGGGAGAGAAACCGAGGGAGAGAAACCGAGGGAGAGAGAAACCGAGGGAGGGAGAAACCGAGGGAGGGAGAAACTGAGGGAGAGAAACCGAGGGAGAGAAACCGAGGGAGAGAAACCGAGGGAGAGAGAAACCGAGGGAGGGAGAAACCGAGGGAGGGAGAAACTGAGGGAGAGAAACCGAGGGAGAGAAACCGAGGGAGAGAAACCGAGGGAGAGAAACCGGGGGAGAGAAACCGAGGGAGAGAGAAACCGAGGGAGAGAGAAACTGAGGGAGAGAGAAACCGAGGGAGAGAAACCGAGGGAGGGAGAACCTGAGGGAGAGAAACCGAGGGAGAGAAACCGAGGGAGGGAGAAACCGAGGGAGGGAGATACCGAGGGAGAGAGAAACCGAGGGAGGGAGAACCTGAGGGAGAGAAACCGAGGGAGAGAGAAACCGAGGGAGAGAGAAACCGAGGGAGAGAGAAACTGAGGGAGAGAGAAACCGAGGGAGAGAGAAACCGAGGGAGGGAGAAACCGAGGGAGAGAAACCGAGGGAGAGAAACCGTGGGAGAGAGAAACCGAGGGAGAGAGAAACCGCCTCAACTGTCCATTTATCCTATTGGTGATTTGGGATCTTGCTGTGTGCAGACTGGCTGCTGTTTTCACCTACACCAGAGTGAGGACACTTCTCTGTACAGTGAGCTGCTTTGAGCTGTTTCGGAGCCCGTGATAAGGATCAGTTTAAATATAATCTCTCCGGTTCACAGGTCAAAATTTGCCTGGATTAATCCTGAAGTTTTGTTTAGCTGCAAGAGATGGGAGATCTTTCCGGAACAACTGCTTGGGCTGGTTGAGAGCAGGGTGTTCCACCAAACCCAGGAAACCCTATTATACAGAACCCGTCTCGTTATATCTCTGCAGCAGACACAGGACCTGAACCGCAGAGCCGAGGCTGCAGAGCACAGACCTAGATTGAGGCTCTGCTCAGCATGTGATCTCCACCACCGGCGTACCGTGGCTGCAGTGTGGACCATCTACAAGATGCACTGCAGCAACTCGCCAAGGCTTCTTCGGCAGCACCTCCCAAACCCGCGACCTCTGCCACCTAGAAGGACAAGGGCAGCAGGTGCATGGGAACACCACCACCTCCAAGTTCCCCTCCAAGTCACACACCATCCTGACTTGGAAATATATCGCCGTTCCTTCATCGTCGCTGGGTCAAAATCCTGGAACTCCCTCCCTAACAGCACTGTGGGAGTACCTTCACCGCACGGACTGCAGCGGTTCAAGAAGGCGGCTCACCACCACCTTCTCAAGGGTAATTAGGGCTATAAATGCTGGGCTTGCCAACGACGCCCACATCACATGAACGAATAAATAAAGCAGTCATTTACATGCAGCCTCGAGCGGTGTTTGATAAGCAGGCGGAGGCTGACAGGTGGAAGATGAGGAGTGGTGGTTTCAGCAGTGTTCGGTGGAGGCTGGGACACACCCACAGATAGAGTGACACGCCATTAGCCAGAACAGAAAAAAACAAAACTGAACCGATACCAGTAACCGGAGAGACACACTGAGTTACATTATCGCAGGCACATCGACACTGTGAAATGGAATAATAACACCATGGAACCAAACATCGGCAACAAGACACAGCTCATAGAGAAAGGTACTGTACTGGGACATGAGTGACAATGTGAATCTGTGTTTATGTGTGTTTAATATCCCACCCAGTCTAATCCCACTCTCCCTTTACTCCCCATATCCTTTAATATCCCACCGAGATGAATCCCACTTTCCTGCTCACTCCCCATACCCTTTAATATCCCACCCAGTCTAATCCCACTCTCCCCTCACTCCCCGTACCCTTTAATATCCCACCCAGTCTAATCCCACTCTCCCGCACAATCCCCGTACCATTTAATATCCCACCCAGTCTAATCCTACTCTCCCCCTCACTCCCCATACCCTTTAATATCCCACCCAGTCTAATCCCAGTCTCCCGCACAATCCCCGTACCCTTTAATATCCCACCCAGTCTAATCCCACTCTACTGCTCACTCCCCATACCCTTTAATATCCCACCCAGTCTAATCCCACTCTCCCCCTCACTCCCCACACTCTTTAATATCCCACACAGTCTAATCCCACTCTCCCGCTCACTCCCCACACCCTTTAATATCCCACCCAGTCTAATCCCACTCTCCCCCTCACTCCCCGTACCCTTTAATATCCCACCCAGTCTAATCCCACTCTCCCCCTCACTCCCCACACCCTTTAATATCCCACCCAGTCTAATCCCACTCTCCCCCTCACTCCCCATACCCTTTAATATCCCACCCAGTCTAAACCCACTCTCCCTCTCACTCCCCATACCCTTTCATATCCCACCCAGTCTAATCCCACTCTCCCCTCACTTCCCACACCCTTTAATATCCCACCCAGTCTAATCCCACTCTCTCCTCACTCACCGCACCCTTTAATATCCCACCCAGTCTAATCCCACTCTCCCCTCACTCCCCAAACCCTTTAATATCCCACCCAGTCTAATCCCACTCTCCCCTCACTCCCCATACCCTTTAATATCCCACCCAGTCTAATCCCACTCTCCCTTTACTCCCCATATCCTTTAATATACCACCGAGATGAATCCCACTTTCCTGCTCACTCCCCATACCCTTTAATATCCCACCCAGTCTAATCCCACTCTCCCCTCACTCCCCGTACCCTTTAATATCCCACCCAGTCTAATCCCACTCTCCCCTCACTCCCCGTACCCTTTAATATCCCACCCAGTCTAATCCCACTCTCCTGCTCACTCCTCATAACCTTTAAGACCCACCCAGTCTTATCCCACTCTCCCGCACAATCCCCGTACCATTTAATATCCCACCCAGTCTAATCCTACTCTCCCCCTCACTCCCCATACCCTTTAATATCCCACCCAGTCTAATCCCACTCTCCCGCACAATCCCCGTACCCTTTAATATCCCACCCAGTCTAATCCCACTCTACTGCTCACTCCCCATACCCTTTAATATCCCACCCAGTCTAATCCCACTCTCCCCTCACTCCCCGTACCCTTTAATATCCCACCCAGTCTAATCCCACTCTCCCCTCACTCCCCGTACCCTTTAATATCCCACCCAGTCTAATCCCACTCTCCTGCTCACTCCCCATAACCTTTAAGACCCACCCAGTCTTATCCCACTCTCCCGCACAATCCCCGTACCATTTAATATCCCACCCAGTCTAATCCTACTCTCCCCCTCACTCCCCATACCCTTTAATATCCCACCCAGTCTAATCCCACTCTCCCGCACAATCCCCGTACCCTTTAATATCCCACCCAGTCTAATCCCACTCTACTGCTCACTCCCCATACCCTTTAATATCCCACCCAGTCTAATCCCACTCTCCCCCTCACTCCCCACACTCTTTAATATCCCACCCAGTCTAATCCCACTCTCCCGCTCACTCCCCACACCGTTTAATATCCCACCCAGTCTAATCCCACTCTCCCCCTCACTCCCCACACCCTTTAATATCCCACCCAGTCTAATCCCACTCTCCCCCTCACTCCCCACACCCTTTAATATCCCACCCAGTCTAATCCCACTCTCCCCCTCACTCCCCATACCCTGTAATATCCCACCCAGTCTAAACCCACTCTCCCTCTCACTCCCCATACCCTTTCATATCCCACCCAGTCTAATCCCACTCTCCCCTCACTCCCCGCTCCCTTTAATATCCCACCCAGTCTAATCCCACTCTCCCCTCACTCCCCGGTACCCTTTAATATCCCACCCAGTCTTATCCCACTCTCCCCTCACTCCCCGTACCCTTTAATATCCCACCCAGTCTAATCCCACTCTCCCCTCACTCCCCATACCCTTTAATATCCCACCCAGTCTAATCCCACTCTCCCTTTACTCCCCATATCCTTTAATATCCCACCGAGATGAATCCCACTTTCCTGCTCACTCCCCATACCCTTTAATATCCCACCCAGTCTAATCCCACTCTCCCCTCACTCCCCGTACCCTTTAATATCCCACCCAGTCTAATCCCACTCTCCCCTCACTCCCCGTACCCTTTAATATCCCACCCAGTCTAATCCCACTCTCCTGCTCACTCCCCATAACCTTTAAAACCCACCCAGTCTAATCCCACTCTCCCGCACAATCCCCGTACCATTTAATATCCCACCCAGTCTAATCCTACTCTCCCCCTCACTCCCCATACCCTTTAATATCCCACCCAGTCTAATCCCACTCTCCCGCACAATCCCCGTACCATTTAATATCCCACCCAGTCTAATCCTACTCTCCCCCTCACTCCCCATACCCTTTAATATCCCACCCAGTCTAATCCCACTCTCCCGCACAATCCCCGTACCCTTTAATATCCCACCCAGTCTAATCCCACTCTATTGCTCACTCCCCATACCCTTTAATATCCCACCCAGTCTAATCCCACTCTCCCCCTCACTCCCCACACTCTTTAATATCCCACCCAGTCTAATCCCACTCTCCCCCTCAGTCCCCACACCCTTTAATATCCCACCCAGTCTAATCCCACTCTCCCCCTCACTCCCCACACCCTTTAATATCCCACCCAGTCTAATCCCACTCTCTCCTCACTCCCCGTACCCTTTAATATCCCACCCAGTCTAATCCCACTCTCCCCTCACTCCCCGTACCCTTTAATATCCCACCCAGTCTAATCCCACTCTACTGCTCACTCCCTAAACCCTATACTTTCCCACCCACTCTAATCCCACTATCTACTCACTCCCCATATTTTTTAATATCCCACCCAATCTAATCCCACTCTCCTGATCACCCCCTACATCCTTTAATATCCCACCCAGTCTAATCCCACTCTTATGGAGAGTCATAGAGTCATAGAGTTATACAGCACAGAAAGAGGCACTTCAGCCCATCGTGTCCACGCCGGCCATCAAGTCCTGTCTATTCTAATCCCATTTCCCAGCACTTGGTCCGTAGCCTTGTATGCTATGGCGTTTCAAGTGCTTATCTAAATGCTTCTTGAATGTTGTGAGGGTTCCTGCCTCTACCACCCTTTCAGGCAGTGAGTTCCAGATTCCAACCACCCTCTGGGTGAAAATGTTTTTCCTCAATTCCCCTCTAATCCTCCTGCCCCTTACCTTGAAACTATGCCCCCTGGTTATTGACCCCTCTACTAAGGGGAAAAGTTCCTTTCTTTCAACCCTATCTATGCCCCACATAATTTTGTACACCTCAATCAGGTCCCCCCTCAGCCTTCTCTGCTCTAAGGAAAACAACCCCAGCCTGTCCAGTCTCTCTTCATAGCTGAAGCGCTGCAGCCCAGGTAACATCCTGGTGAATCTCCTCTGCACCCTCTCCAATGCAATCACATCCTTCCTATAGTGTGGCGACCAGAACTGCACACAGTATTCCAGCTGTGGCCTAACCAGTGTTTTGTACAGCTCCATCATAACCTCCCTGCTCTTATATTCTATGCCTCGGCTAATGAAGGCAAGTATCCCATATGCCTTTTTAACCACCTTATCTACCTGTCCTGCTGCCTTCAGGGATCTATGTACATGCACACCAAGGTCTCTCTGATCCTCTGTCCTTCCTAGGGTCCTACCATTCATTGTGTATTCCCTTGCCTTGTTAGTCCTCCCAAAATGCATCACCTCACACTTTTCAGGGTTAAATTCCATTTGCCACTGTTCTGCCCATCTGACCAACCCGTCTATATCGTCCTGTAGCCTGAGGCTTCCCTCCTCGCTATTTACCACCCCACCAATTTTCGTGTCATCTGCAAACTTACTGATCATACCTCCTACATTCATATCTAAATCATTAATGTACACTACAAACAGCAAATGACCCAGCACCGATCCCTGCGGTACACCATTAGACACAGGCTTCCAGTCACAAAAACAACCTTCGACCATCACCCTCTGCCTCCTGCCACTAAACCAATTTTGGATCCAATGTGCCAAGTTGCTCTGGATCCCATGGGCTCTTAACTTCTTGACCAGTCTCCCATGCGGGACTTTGTCAAAAGCCTTACTAAAGTCCATGTAGACTATATCAACTGCACTACCCTCATCCACACACCTAGTCACCCCCTCAAAAAATTCAATCAAATTTGTCAGACATGATCTCCCCCTGACAAAGCCATGCTGACTATCTTTGATTAATCCTTGCCTCTCCAAGTGGAGACTAATTCTGTCCCTCAGAATTTTTTCCAATAATTTCCCTACCACTGATGTTGGGCTCACTGGCCTGTAATTCCCTGGTTTATCCCTACTACCCTTCTTGAATAATGGTACTACGTTAGCTGTTCTCCAGTCCTCTGGCATCTCCCCTGTGGCCAGAGAGGTTCTGAAAATTTGTGTCAGAGCCCCTGCAATCTCCTCCCTTGCCTCACACAGCAGCCTGGGATACATCTCGTCTGGGCCTGGGGATTTATCCACTTTTAAGCCCGCTAAAACCGTTAGTACCTCCTCCCTCTCAATGCTAATTTGTTCAAGTATATCACAATCCCCCTGCCTGATTTCTATGCCTACATCGTCCTTCTCCATAGTGAACACAGATGCAAAATATTCATTTAAAACCCCACCTACATCTTCCGGCTCTACACACAGATTGCCACTTTGTTCCCTAATGGGCCCTACTCTTTCCCTGGTTATCCTCTTGCCCTTAATATACTTGTAAAACACCTTGGGATTTTCCTTTATTTTGCCCGCCAGTGTTATTTCATGCCCCCTCTTCGCTCTCCTAATTTCTTTTTTAAGTACCCCCCTGCACTTTCTATACTCCTCTAGGGCTTCCACTGTTTTCAGTCCTTTGTATCTGCCAAAAGCCTCCCTTTTTTTCCTAATCCATTCTCGTATATCCCTTGACATCCAGGGTTCCCTGGGCTTGTTGGTCCCACCCTTGACCTTTACGGGAACATGTTGACGTTGTACTCTCTCTATTTCCTTTCTGAAAGACTCCCACTGCTCTGATGTGGATTTTCCTACAAGTAGCTGATCCCGGTCCACTTTGGCCAGATCCTGCCTTATCATATTAAAATCGGCCTTCCCCCAATTTAGAACCTTTATCTCCATTCCATCTTTGTCCTTTTCCATGATGACCTTAAATCTCACCGAATTATGGTCACTGTCACCAAAATGCTCTCCTACTAACACTTCTACCACTTGCCCGGCTACATTCCCTAGAATTAGGTCCAGTAACGCCCCCTCTCTTTTAGGACTTTCTACACGCTGGCTCAAAAAGCTCTCCTGGATGCACTTTAAGAATTCCGCACCCTATAAGCCTTTCACACTCTGACTATCCCAGTTAATATTGGGGAAGTTGAAATCCCCTACTATTATTACCCTATTATTTCTACACTTCTCTGAGATTTGCCTACATATCTGTTCCTCTATCTCCCCCTGACTGTTTGGGGGCCTATAGTACACTCCCAACAAAGTGCTTGCCCCCTTTTTGTTTTTAAGTTCTACCCATATGGCCTCATCAGAGGAACCTGCTAAGATATCATCCCTCCTTACAGCAGTAATTGACTCCTTGATTAATATTGCGACACCCCCTTCTCTTTTACACCCCCCTCTGTCTCGCCTGAAGATTCTATACCCCAGAATATTGAGCTGCCAGTCCTGCCCCTCCCTCAACCACGTCTCTGTGATAGCAACAACAGCATACTCCCATGTGTTCAACAACACCTTCAATTCATCTGCCTTACTCGCAAGACTCCTTGCATCAAAATAAATGCCATCCAGCCTTGCCATACTCCTTTTTGCCATTACATATTTGCTCTGCCTTCCAGGCTGACTTGTTTTTTCCTCTATATTTGGCTGTGCATCACCCCCTACTATAGCTCCACTCCGTATCCCATCCCCCTGCCAAGTTAGTTTAACCCCCCCCAACAGTACCAGCAAACCTCCCCGCAAGGATGTTGGTCCCGTTCCGGTTCAGGTGCAACCCGTCCAACTTGTACAGGTCCCACCTTCCCCAGAAGCAGACCCAGTAATTCAGGAAACTAAAGCTCTCCCTCCTGCACCAACTCTTTAGCCACGCATTCATCTGCTCTATCCTCCTATTCCTATATTCACTTGCACGTGGCACCGGGAGTAATCCAGAGATTACAACCTTTGAGGTCCTGCTTTTTAATCTGCTACCTAGCTCCCTAAATTCTTGTTGCAGGACCTCATCCCTCTTTCTACCCATGTCGTTGGTACCAATGTGAACCACGACCTCTGACTGTTCGCCCTCCCCCTTCAGAATGCCCTGCAGCCGTTCAGTGACATCCTTGACCCTGGCACCAGGGAGGCAACATACCATCCTGGAGTCACGTCTGCGGCCACAGAAACGTCTATCTGTTCCCCTTACGATAGAATCCCCTATCACTATTGCTCTCCCACTCTTTTTCCTCTCCTCCTGTGCAGCTGAGCCACTCATAGTGCCACGGACTTGGCTCTTGCTGCATTCCCCTGAGAAACCATCTCCCCCATCAGTATCCAAAACGGAAAATCTGTTGGAGAGGGAGATGAACCCGAGTTCTTTTACTGTGTCTGGCGGTCACCCATTCCCTGTCTGCCTGTGCACTCTTTACCTGCGGTGTGACCAACTCGTTAAACGTGCTAACCACGTAGATCTCAGCCTCGCGGATGCTCCACAGTGACTCCAGCCACAGCTCCAGCTCCAAAACGTGGATTTCGAGTAGCTGCAGCTGGAGACATTTCCTGCAAATGTGCCCACTCCTGCTCACTCTCCATACCCTTTAATATCCAGTCTCAAACCATTGGCCAGGATATCAATCAGCGATGGGGAAATGAACCTCAAAGTGAGACGCACCCCTTCTATTAGGTTAAATGTCTCACAGACTGGGTGGGATTTGCTCCCAAATTAACCAGGACCAGAGGGAAGTCTCCCATCCACAGCCACTGATTATGGGTTGTCAAGCCCCCAGGATTATCCTAGAGACTCCAGGAGTGACAGATTCATGTCGCAGACACAGCTGCGACCGCACATAGAAACATAGAAGATAGGAGCAGGAGTAGGCCATTCGGCCCCTCGAGCCTGTTCCACCATTTAATGAGATCATGGCTGATCATCCAAATTCAGTACCCTGTCCCTGCTTTCTCCCCATATCCCTTGATCCCTTTAGCTTTAAGAAATATATCTAACTCCTTCTTGAATATATTTAATGAATTGGCCTCAACTGCCTTCTGTGGCAGAGAATTCCACAGGTTCACCACTCTCTGGGTGAAGAAATTCCTCCTCATCTCAGTCCTAAATGGCTTACCCCTTATCCTTAGACTGTGACCCCTGCTTCTGGACTCCCCCGCCATCGGGAACATCCTTCCTGCATCTAGTCTGTCTAGTCCTGTTAGAATTTTATAAGTTTCAATGAGATCCCCTCTCATTCTTCTAAACTCTAGCGGATATAAGCCTAATTGACCCAATCTCTCCTCATACGTCATTCCTGCCATCCCAGGTATCAGTCTGGTGAATCTTCGCTGCACTCTCTCCATGGCAAGAACATCCTTCCTCAGATAAGGTGACCAAAACTGCACACAATACTCAAGGTGTGGTCTCACCAAGGCCCTGTACAACTGCAGCAAGACATCCTTGCTCCTGTACTCGAATCCTCTTGCTATGAAGGCCAACATACCATTTGCCTTCTTAACCGCCTGCTGCACCTGCATGCTTACCTTCAGTGACTGGTGCACAAGGACACCCAGGTCTCGTTGCACTTCCCCTTTTCCCAATCTATTGCCGTTCAGATAATAATCTGTCTTCCTGTTTTTGCCACCGAAGTGGATAACCTCGCATTTATCCACATTATACTGCATCTGCCCAATCACCCAACCTGTCCAAATCATACTGGAGTTTCGCTGCATCCTCCTCACAGCACACACGCCCACCCAGCTTTGTGTTGTCTGCAAACTTGGAGATATTACATCTAGTTCCCTCGTCTAGATCATTTATATATATTGGCCCAAAAATTCGTGAGGAAGCCTTCGTGCGAGGGTAAGGCTTCCCCGCGATCTCTCACTGCGCGTTGGCTTTTTCAGTTCCAGCTAGCACGAACTTGATGTTCTGGACAGCAGCTGTGCTGGGCTTGCGTATCCCACAGGCGCAGTTAATTCGTGCGAGCTGTGGGATCACGTGACTCAGTTAGAGCCAATGGCAGCACACCATCTTCCATTCATAACTTTCACATAAGTGCTGTGAAAGCTATGAATACTATAGCCCCCCAAAAGAACAGCTAAACCTCAATTAAAAAAAACCAAAACATCACATTAATAAAATAAGTATAGTTAAATAAATTAACCATTTTAAATAAAAAATTAAAATTTTGAAAAAATTTAGCATCTTTTAAAAAGTTATAAAAATAAACTTACCTGTCTTTAAAGTCTCTAAAAAAGATATACCTGTTAAAAAAAATTCAAAAAAATACTTAATTCACTACTTACCTTGTGAAAAGTGGGTCTTACTCCTCCTTTTTTTATGTGTAAAATCTTCCATACTTACCTGCGCGTTGAAACCACTAAGTACACAGCGTGCGCGCAGCCTGTAGCACGCACGCGGTTCACCTAGGAACCGCCCCCTTTTCCATTCACCAAGTGCCGGTTTTCAGCGCATGCGCAGTGCATGCAGAAAACCGGCAATTGGAGACAGAATACGCGAGAGTACACAGTGCGTACTCTCGCGTATCAACACAAATTTTTGGGCCATTGTGAATAGCTGGGGTCCTAGGACCGATCCCTGCGGTACCCCACTAGTCACTGCCTGCCACTCGGAAAAAGACCCGTTTATTCCAACTCTTTGCTTCCTGTCTGCCAACCAGTTCTCTATCCAAGACAGTACCTTACCCCCAATCCCGTGTGCTTTAACTTTGCACGCTAATCTCTTATGCGGGACCTTATCGAAAGCCTTCTTAAAGTCCAAATACACCACATCCACTGGTTCTCCCTTATCTATTCTACCAGTTACATCCTCAAAAAATCCCTGTAGATTAGTCAGGCATGATTTACCTTTTGTAAATCCATGTTCACTTTGTCTGATTCTGGAGTGTTTGATGGGACAGCGTAGAGGGATGTTGAGATTAGGCCAATTAGTTGCTTATCTCTAGTCCTTCCAACAATCAGGATCGACTGCAAACCAATATAGTGGGCATATTGTGTTTAATCAGAGTTTAAGATGGAATATAACACACTAGTTATACAGCAAAAACATATGACCGTGACAAACAGCTGGTACCGGCCCCGATCGGACAGATGGCTGGCGATGATCTAGATAAGGGAACTAAATGTAATATCTCCAAGTTTGCAGATGACACAAAGTTGGGTGGGCGTGTGTGCTGCGAGGAGGATACTGAGAAACTCCAGGATGATTTGGACAGGTTGGGTGATTGGGCAGAAGCGTGGCAGATGCAATATAACGTGGATACATGCGAGGTTATCCACTTTGGTGTCAAAAACAGAAAGGCAGACTATTATCTGAATGGCAATAGATTGGGAGAAGGGGAAGTGCAACGAGACCTGGGTGTCCTTGTGCACCAGTCGCTGAAGGTAAGCATGCAGGTGCAGCAGGCGGTGAAGAAGGCAAATGGTATGTTGGCCTTCATAGCGAAAGGGTTTGAGTATAGGAACAGGGATGTCCTGCTGCAGTTGTACAGGGCCTTGGTGAGACCACACCTTGAGTACTGTGTGCAGTTTTGGTCGCCTTATCTGAGGAAGGATGTTCTTGCCTTGGAAGGAGTTCAGCGAAGATTCACCAGGCTGATACCTGGGATGGCAGGAATGACATATGAGGAGAGATTGGGTCGATTGGGCTTATACTCGCTGGAGTATAGAAGAATGAGAGGGGATCTCATCGAAACATATAAAATTCTGACAGGTCTGGACAAACTAGATGCAGGAAGAATGTTCCCGATGGTCGGAGAGTCCAGAACCAGGGGTCATAATCTAAGGATAAGGGGTAAGCCATTTAGGACAGAAATGAGGAAGAATTTCTTCACCCAGAGAGTGGTGAACCTGTGGAATTCTCTACCACAGAAGGTAGTTGAGGCCAAGTCATTAAATATATTCAAGAAGGAGATAGATATATTTCTTAAAGCTAAAGGTATCAAGGGATATGGGGAGAAAGCAGGTACAGGGTACTGAGTTTGGATTATCAGCCATGATCTCATCGAATGGCGGAGCAGGCTCGATAGGCCGAATGGCCTACTCCTGCTCCTATCTTCTATGTTTCTATGTGCGTGAACAGTTCTCTGGCTTCTGGCCTCTCTTTCTCTCTCTCTCTGGGGCCTTCGAGTTGGTGAGCGTGGGATCACTCTCAAAAGAGCGTTCGACCAGCCCAACTTCTGTCTGGCTCTCCCCTCCACTGTCTGAAACATAGAAACATAGAAGATAGGAGCAGGAGTAGGCCATTCTGCCCCTCGAGCCTGCTCCACCATTTAATGAGATCATGGCTGATCATCCAAATTCAGTACCCTGTCCCTGCTTTCTCCCCATATCCCATGATCCCTTTAGCCTTAAGAAATATATCTAACTCCTTCTTGAATATATTTAATGAATTGGCCTCTACTGTCTTCTGTGGTAGAGAATTCCACAGGTTCACCACTCTCTGGGTGAAGAAATTCTTTTCTCATCTCAGTCCTAAATGGCTTACCCCTTATCCTTAGACTGTGACCCCTGGTTCTGGACTCCCCCGCCATTGGGAACATCCTTCCTGCATCTAGTCTGTCTAGTCCTGTTAGAATTTTATAAGTCTGTGTGGACAAGCACTCAGGGTGTTAATTTTATTCTCTTTTTAGGGGTGGTCCTGAGGCCAAGTTATTGACAAGACCATTTAACCTATATAGGTTCCTCTAAAACCCCATCAACCAATGACAGCGCAAGTTCTTTGTCTTGGTTCTTGGATGAAAGTCCTCCCCAAAAGGGGGTCTCATTACCGCATTCAATTTGTCTTATTGTTTAATCTTTCTGAAGGTTCTTCCTTTGCAATTCGTGTCTTATCTCTCTTGTCCCTAGTTTGGAGTCAGACATGCCATTCTTGGCCATCAGATGTTCGTAACTACTTGTTATCAGTTATTTAGGTTCATGCTGTTCATACAGTTTTAGCTTTGCAAAACTAACTATTTCATTATCAGACTATTGTACCATGGACTGAATCATTAAATTACCAAAGATATCTTCTATTCTATTCTCATACACTGGTTACCTTACGCATTTTGAAGCAGTTTTGTTAAACAAAGTCAAAATCCTAACTTTGCGTTATAATTTGGTTATTATTGTAATGGAAAAAATATAATGTTGGGCCTTGGTTGGTCAAATTAGAGAAACATAAACAAGGTTGAAATCCTAACTTTAAAACAAGATTATTTATGAGCGTCACACTGCAGAATGCCATAACATCCGCAGGGAACCAAAACACAGGCAGATTCTTCGCATCTATCTAATTATTCTAATACTAGTCTGAGAGACTTTTTGTCTCTAGTTCTAATACAATCATATAAATACAGCATTACTCATGTCACAGTTTTATCCGCAAAACTATATACATAATTTTAACACCCGTGATTTCTAACATACTCCCCACCTTGAGAGGGAGAAAACTCTATTTCGACCTCTCACTTTCCATTTTGCATACATTGTGCCAGCTCTAAATTGTTAGTTCGATGGTTCAATTTGAGGGCCAGAAGTTTCAAATAGCAAGACATCATAATAAGAATTATTAACTGACACTGGGCAATCACTAGGACTGCTGATATCATTCGTGCCCAGGGATGCTGACTGGCATTATAGGCTACTTCCCATCACTCGTGGTCCCGTAATTTACTTATCGTCTTCTCAGCTTGGGTATTATCCGGCTGCATCTGAACCAAATGTTTCTGGGAGTTACTATTTATTTCAATGATGGATTTTAAACTGAGAGATAGTGTTGGAAATAAAAACAGAAAATGCTGGAGATACTCAGCAGGTCAGGCAGCATCTGTGGAGAGAGAAACAGAGTTAACGTTTCAGGTCGATGACCCTTCGTCAGAACTGGAAAAAGTTGGAGATGGAACAGGTTTTAAGCAAGTGTAGGGGCCGGGAAAGGGGGGAGGGGAGGAAAGAACAAAAGGGAAGGTCTGTGATAGGATGGAAGGCAGGAGAGATTAAGAGACATTAAGAGAGATTAAGAGATGGTGTGAGGCTAAAGGAGATGGTAATGGGACAAGTTAAGAAACAAAAGATGGCTCCAGATGAAGTGTAAATGGCGATGGCAGAATGCCATGTGGGAGAGAGAAAAAAAATAAAAAATTGAAATAAATGGGAAAAAAAGGATAGGGGCAGAGTTTATGGTCTGAAATTGTTGAACTCTATGTTGAGTTCAGAAGGCTGTAAAGTGCCAAATCGAAAGATGAGGTGCTGTTCCTCGAGCTTATGTTGAGCTTCATTGGAACAATGTAAGAGGCCGAGGACGGTGAGGTCAGAGTGGGAGTGGAGCGGTGAATTAAAGTGACAGGCCACCGGGAGCTCGGGGTCCCCCTTACGGACTGAACGGAGGTGTTCCGCAAAGCGGTCACCCAATCTGTGTTTGGTCTCCCCAATGTAGAGGAGACCACATCGTGAGCAGCGAATACAGGATACTAAATTGCAAGAAGTACAAGTAAATCGCTGTTTCACCTGGAAGGAGTGTTTGGGGCCCTGGACAGTGGGAAGAGGGGAGGTGTAAGGGCATGTGTTGCATCTCCTGCGCGTGCACGGGAAGGTGCCGGGCAAAGGGGAAGGGGTGGTAGAGGAGTGAACCAGGGTGTCGTGGAGGGAGCGGTCCCTATGGAATGCTGAAAGGGGAGGTGAGGGGAAGATGTGTTTGGTGGTGGGATCACGCTGGTGGTGGCGGAAATGATGGAGGATGATCCGTTGAATGTGGAGGCTGGTGGGGTGAAAGGTGAGGACAAGGGGAACCCTATCGTGGTTCCGGGAGGGAGGGGAAGGGGTGAGAACAAGTGTGGGAAATAGAACGGACACGGTCAAGGGCTGTGTCGACCACAGTCGAGGGGAATCCTCGGTTGAGGAAAAAGGAAGACATGTCGGAAGCACTGGTATGGAAGGTGGCATCGTCAGAGCAGATGCGGCGGAGACGGAGAAACTGGGAGAATGGAATAGAGTCCTTACAGGAAGCGGGGTGGGAGGAAGTGTAGTCCTGGTAGCTGTGGGAGTCAGTGGGCTTATAGTGAACGTTTGTCAATAGCCTATCCCCAGAGATGGAGACAGAAAAGTCGAGGAAGGGAAGGGAAGGGTCGGAGGTGGACCATGTGAAGGTGAGGGAAGGGTGGGAAATGGAAGCAAAGTGAATGAAATTTTCTAGTTCAGGGCGAGAGCAGGAAACAGCACTGATATAGTCATCAATGTACCGGAAAAAGAGGTGAGGGAGGGGACCTGAATAGGACTGGAACAAAGAATGTTCCACATATCCCACGAAAAGGCAGGCATAGCTGGGACCCATGTGGGTTCCCATTGCAACACCTTTAATTTGGAGGACGTGAGTGGAGTCAAAGGAGAAGTTGTTCAATGTGAGAACAAGTTCAGCCAGGCGGAGGAGGGTGGTGGTGGATGGGGACTGGTTGGGCCTCTGTTCAAGGAAGAAGCGGAGCGCCCTCAGGCCATCCTGGTGGGGGATGGAGGTGTAGAGGGATTGGAAGTCCATAGTGAAAAGGAGGCGGTTGGGGCCGGGAAACTGGAAACTGTTAAAGTGGCGGAGGGCGTCAGAAGAGTCACGGATGTAGGTGGGAAGAGACTGGACAAGGGGAGAAAAAATAGAGTTGAGATAGGAAGAGATAAGTTCCGTGGGACAGGAACAGGCTGAAACGATGGGTCTACCGGGGCAGTCCTGTTTGTGGATCTTGGGAAGGAGGTAGAAGCGGGCTGTGTGGGGTTGGGGAACTATGAGGTTGGCGGCCGTGGGGGGAAGATCTCCAGTGGAGATGAGGTCAGTGACGGTCTTGGAAACGGTGGCTTGATGTTCGGTAGTTCAGCCTCCGCTAGGTAGAGGTTGGTTCGCGGAGGCTGAACGCCAACTCGCCAACACCTCTTCCTACCTCCGCCTGGACCATGACCCCACTACTGAACATCAAGCCACCGTTTCCAAGTAAGGACTCTATTCCATTCTCCCAGTTTCTCCGTCTCCGCCGCATCTGCTCCGACGATGTCACCTTCCATACTAGTGCTTCCGACATGTCTTCTTTTTTTTCCTCAACCGAGGATTCCCCTCTACTGTGGTTGACACGGCCCTTGACCGTGCCCGTTCTATTTCCCGCACTTCTGCTCTCACCCCTTCCCCTCCCTCCTGGAACCACGATAGGGTTCCCCTTGTCCTCACCTTTCACCCCAGCCTCCACATTCAATGGATCATCCTCCACCATTTCCGCCACCTCCAGCGTGATCCCACCACCAAACACATCTTCCCCTCACCTCCCCTTTCAGCATTCCGAAGGGACCGCTCCCTCTGCGACACCCTGGTCCACTCCTCCATCATCCCCAACACCCCTTCCCCTTCGCCCGGCACCTTCCCGTGCAAGCGCAGGAGATGCAACACCTGCCCTTTTACCTCCTCCCTTCCCACTGTCCAGGGCCCCAAACACTCCTTCCAGGTGAAACAGCGATTTACTTGTACTTCTTGCAATTTAGTATACTGTATTCGCTGCTCACGATGTGGTCTCCTCTACATTGGGGAGACCAAACGCAGATTGGGTGACCGCTTTGCGGAACACCTCCATTCAGTCTGTAAGGTTGATCCTGAGCTTCCGGTCGCCTGTCACTTTAATTCTCCGCTCCATTCCCACTCTGACCTCACCGTCCTCGGCCTCTTGCATTGTTCCAATGAAGCTCAACGTAAGCTCGAGGAACAGCACCTCATCTTTCGATTAGGCACTTTACAGCCCTCTGGACTCAACATCTCCTTTTGCCTCGCACCATCTCTTAATCTCTCTTAATCTCTCCTGCCTTCCATCCTATCACAGACCTTCCCTTTTGTTCTTTCCTCCCCTCCCCCCTTTCCCTGCCCCTGCATTTGCTTAAAAACCTGTTCCATCTCCAACTTTTTCCAGTTCTGACGAAGGGTCATCGACCTGAAACGTTAACTCTGTTTCTCTCTCCACAGATGCTGCCTGACCTGCTGAGTATTTCCAGTATTTTCTGTTTTTATTTCAGATTTCCAGCATCCGCAGTATTTTGCTTTTGTATTAGATAATGTTGGAATTGGATGTCCAAATTTTACTATTGCCTCTAGGGCCTCCTGCTGCATGGTGATGTTTACTTGTATTTGAGTTACATTGTGAGTTCTTACTGGAATCAAATAAGCGTTCCCTATCCTAGTCACCTCGTTAGGTTTCAAACAGAAGGTTGGCCATCTGACCCGGCAGATGTCTAGCCCATGTGTATATTGGGTGGTGGAAGTAGTCACACAATATCGTCCCTGGCCTATGTAACTACTTTGTGTCTGATTGGCCCCCCATGTTTGTACTTGGATGGTACAAGCAGGTGATTCTCTATCTACTGTGAACCCGCATGCGGCTATCCGTGGCTCCAGACTATCACACCTACAAATCCAGGATCCCCTATTGTTTGTGCAACAATCTAGATTAGGGGCCTTCCAGGTCACACCCTGCTTAATCAGGTAGTGTGGATATTCTTCATATTGTTTGTGTACCTTCCCTTCCATCGATCCTATTGATTCAACCCTGAACACTTCCCACTTATTTGTCTTGTTCAATCGAGGCAGCCATCGGACTACTGGTATGAGAGTGCTTTTGGAGTCTAGATAATCATTATTCTCCCCACCTGGGCATGGTAATTTGGCGTGCTAGGCTAGCTCATATTTCCTAGCAGTGCACCACGGTTCAGTCTTGTTAAACCATTTCTCTAAATGTCTATCACTCTCAAAGTTGGGTATCTGATTATTTTCAATGTCTGTCAGACCCTTCTGTACCTGATCCAGTTGGAAACTCCCATACACAGCACAAGTAATACCCTTAGAAAACTGATCCTTTCTTCCCTCAGATTCCTTTATGATCTCATTGATCTTGTCCTAAATCTCTCGAAATTCGTGTACCATGTCTAAGGTGCTTTTTAGTGTTTCTTGCAATTCTTTAATTTGGTCTGAACCTCCCTTATTTATTTTGGTTAAAATTCCCTTCAATTCTCCCCTCATAGCTTCATCTTGTTCCCACATCGATTCGATGTCTATTCTATTCCGTGCGGCAGAGCCTGCTGTGGCTCCTACTCCGACCCATTCTCCTAGTCCTCGCTTCCTTCTTCTACTTTTGGTACCATTTCCTTTCTCGACCGCCGGTTGGTGCCATGGTTCATTGATAGGGGGTCAGGGTTCGTTAATGTCTCTCCCTGCATTCCTTTCCATAAAATCCCGTACTATCTGTCTTACCAATGTTTTATAGAATAGCACGTAGGCGTAATTGCATAACCCCTCCGGCAATTGAACCGCCGAAAGATTGAATACTACTGGCACAATCTCATATCAGATATCATTATATAAACTTTCATGGGTACGAGCTACTATCAGACCATTATCGGGACCTTCTGTTGTTTTAGGACAGTTTCTTTTCCCGGTACTGGTTTTATTTATCATGGCCTCCTCTTTTCTGTGTGTTGCTATAACTATCCCCCCGCTGCTAACACACCATCCCGCACAGCATCGTGTGTTATTTCTCGTGTTACTTTCTTGCCACTTGGCTTTCCACTGATATTCACCCTTGTGTCTCGGCCAAAAAGATGGCCAATTCAAATCATAGTCCTTAATGTCCCATTTTTCGCTCTTTACTTCGTAGGTTATCCCAATGAGTCCAGTTTTAACCAATGTGGTGGATACCTTCCGATACCACCCCGGGGCTTGGCCTCCTGGAGCTACAGGGTTGTCCCCTCCTGTGCTACAGTGTAGTTGTATCCAAACTCGGTGTCCTTCGGGAACCAAAAGGTGGTGTATCCAAGTGGCAGCCGTCGGTGGGTGAACCACACATCCTTCGCATAGGATTCTCACTCCACATCTTTCCTTCAGAATTCGACCTGATGCACCCTCGCCGTTGGTTTGGCTGTAGTACTCGACCCAGTCTGTAGAGGTTGGAGAGGCACTCTAGTGTCTTATGTATATGATGATCCCCAGCAGGAGGGTTTGATGACGGATGCAGCGTGTTACCTGCTTCGTTATCATTATTAACTGGTTCTGCAAGGCAAAATATGCAATAGTTACTCTTTCACAGTTTTCAACTGATTGATATGGTACCATTTAGCCACCTTGGCCCTCCCCTTTTTCCCGGGGAATTGCACCAGATAGACGGAGGGACTGGCCCTGTCAATAATCGGGAAGGGGCCATTCCACTTTGGTTCGAAGCAATGTTGCTTCTTCCCATAGTTCAGTACCATTACGACATCTCTCACCTGATACTAAAATGATCGGACCTTCTTGTCGAAGTATTTTTTTGCCAGGCTCCTTGTCTTGCCTATCTGTCTGGCTACAAACATGTTCTCTGTTTTCTACCACCATTTCAAGCCATTTTTGGTTGGCAATTCCCTGTACTAAGGGTGTGGCTGCAGGGGTTAACAGCTGGGCTGGTATTCGCATTAGTCGCCCGATCATAGAGTGGTAGGGTGAGATACCCGTTGTGCTATGCGGGGTGGATCTAATAGCCATTAGACACATTGGCAACATACTGGACCATTTGGTGGGGTGATCTGCACAAAATTTGTTTAACAGTTTTCAGAGTTCGATTTCCTCTTTCCACCACTCCGGATGACTGTGGGTGATGGGAGATGTTCAGTTTGTGCGAGATACCCGTTATCCGTTGTAGTTCGGTAAAAATTTGGCCAGTAAAGCGTGATCCCTGATCGCTATCAACTTGAATCGGCACTCCCCACCTGCAGATCACCTCACCCAATAGAAGGCGAGCTGCTATCAATGCGGCGTTTGTTTTACACGGAAAAGCCTCCATCCATTTAGTAAATTTATCAACTATAACCAGACAATACCGCAAGCCAGAAGGTCCTGTAGGTAGAGGGCCTATGAAATCAATTTGAAGGTGGGTCCACGGCCCATCGGGAGGAGGGGGACTGCGCAGCAGTGCCCGATTAGTGTGGGCACTTGGATTGTGCTGTGAACAGGGCAGACAACGATTCACCCTCTGAGTGACGTCTGTGACGCAATCGGGATACCATGCAAATTTGTGTAGCTTCTGAACGGTTACATCAGCTGAATAGTGTCGTCCTACCGGGTGTGAGTGCAGGAGATCAAAAATTTCGGGTGCCATGGATGGGGGAACACAGATAACCGGGAGATCAGATGATAGCCACTGCAAGCGAGGGTTGTACATTAACAGGGGAGCAGCTTCCCCAGACTGATCCAGAGCCAATTGTGTGTCTGCAGCCCATGGAGTGGGCTGAGGTAACGGACATCCATTCTGATGCCATGCAATAACAACTGCATCGGGGGAATAACTGGACTGGAGGGAGGGGAGGTCAGAACCCTCACTCTCAACACTTGAAACCGATCTTATGGGAGGGGGAGGGGCTTGCCAGAGGTCACCGTTAACGGCGGTGTCTTTAGCAGCACCATCCGCCTGTGAGTTACCCTGGGTATGTCCATCTGAAGAACGTGAGTGGGACTTCACCTTACCAACATAGACAGGGGCTGATCGTGAATTTAAAGAGTCCCAAAGGGAAGCAAAGAGGTCTGCATGAATCAAGGTCTTACCATCAACAGTACAAAAATTATTCCTAGCATACAGCGGTAAAGATAACCAAGTGTTAATCGCATAGGCACTATCTGACCAGACATTAACAGGTATGTCATGAGTAATTTGGATTGCTGTCACCGGGCTGCAACTTCAGCATATTGGGCAGAGTGGGGAATGCATTTATACTTAAGTTCTCGGTCAGGCAGAACTACTGAAAATCCAGTAAGGGGCTTTCCATCCCTGTGATAGGATGACCCATCAATATAGACATTCTGGGCGTTACTTAGCGGAGTAGGAGAGACGGGGTGACGGTCAAACTCCAGTGGTGGAAGGGGGCACTCATGGCTTCCCCCCTCGTATAGTAGGAGCTGAGGTAGTAGAGTTGTCTGCCTTGGTGTAATTTCCAAATCTCTGAGTTAACAGAAGTTTCCAGTGACTGAGTCGGGCAGAGGAGACCAAAGTGTCCCCCGGTTTAAGTTGAAGATTGAATGGGGTGTGGGGGCTTTGTATAATCGGTTTAAGTCGAAGATTGAATGGGGTGTGGGAGGTGTGTATGATCGGTTTAAGTCGAAGATTGAATGGGGTGTGGGGGTGTGTACGATCGGTTTGTTCAGCCCAGTAATAAACGTCAAGTGTTTCACCGCCCAAAGTGGCCAGCAGATGTCGCTCACACACCGTGAAATTCTTTTCCACGCCAGTCAAAACATGGGAGGCGAATGCGATTGGCATAAGTTTACCCTGTACCTCTTGGCACAGAATGGCAGCAAGACTCTGATCGGTGGATCCCACCTCCAGGTGGAAAGGCTTATCTCGGTCAGGACTTGTCAGGCGTGTGGCTTACATAATAGCATTAAGGAGGGACACAGCCGTTGTATGTTCGGTGGTCCAGTCACGGGCCACAGCGTCCTCTTCACCCTTTAACAGTTCATATAATGGTTTGGCTAGCTCCGCAAATCTGGGAATAAATGAGCGCTGGTATCCCACTAGGCCCAGGAAAGAGCGAAGTGCGGTTTTGGATGCGGGCAATGGTAAACGCTGAATCACCTCAATCTTATGCTGGTCAGGGCTGAGTCCCTTTTGTCCCACAGAAACCCCTAGAAATGTCACTTCTGGCTGTAACAGTTGTACCTTTTTGGGGTTAATTTTCAGCCCAGCTTTTAGAAGAAGGTCTAATAGCTCTTCCATTAATTTAATATGAATCTTTTTGTCAGGCGTTGCAAGCAAAAGGTCATCAACATACTGCAGCAGGCAGTCGGGTCTCGAAAAAGGTTTCAGTGCCTGAGCCATCCGTTTGTGGAATATAGTTGGGGCGTTGTGAAAGCCTTGAGGTAAACATGTCCAAGTATAACTTTGATCTTCAAAAGTGAAGGCAAACTTGTACTGATCCTTGGACTTAACAGGAATACTCCAGAAGCCGTTTGAAATGTCAAAGGTGGAGAAGTAGCAGCTACCTGGTGGAATCCGGGACAGGAGAGTGGGGGTCTCCCGAACAACAGGGGCACAAGCTGGGGTTACCGAATAAAGCTTGCGATAATCAGTTGTTAGACGCCAGCTATCGTCTGGTTTCTTAACTGGCCAGGTTGGAGAATTAGTGGTAAAAGTGCCAGTGCGGATAACACCCTGCTTCAACAACGAATTGATAGTAGACCGAACATAAGGTTTACTCTCAGTCGGAGTGGAATACTGCTTAACAGGAGGGTGGGAGGGTCCATTAATCTCCTCATCTCCCGACATCCTACCACAATCATTTTGGACTTAGCAAAAACCTCTGAAAATTTATGAATCAGTGTATTAACCACGGGGTCTTCAGTCCCGGGAAGGGTGAAGTTCTCGGGTTTTTTAATCGTGTATACCGGTGGTCCCTCACTAAGGTGCCACCATAAACAATTATTTGCGTAGTCAAGGACAGCATGGTGTTTACGTAATGTGTCGCTCTCGAGGATACTTCTCTGGTCGTGGGTGGCCAGGTAAACAGGAGTGGGAACATCAACGGAATCCCCGTTGATGGACAGAATAATAGGAATTAGGCCCTGGTTAGCCACTTGGGTGGCAGCATTAAAAGCGGAAAGATTCCGAGCAGTGCCTGAATGGGAGAAAGGGGCAGGGTCGTGTAGAATAGTCTCGGCAGAGCCGGAGTCCACGAGCCTGACATGGTGGCGGCCTTCATGGTCAATAGCTGGTATGAAAGGTCTGGCATCCTCCTCCTACTAAACGGGAGAGGGGGAGGTGCCTGTCACTGGCGAGGTTGGTGACCGTCACAGAGTCTGGGACGGGGCGGGCGATTCCGGCTACACGCCTCCACTGTGGGAGACAGCCAGGACGGGTTGCCCTCCCACTTGACTATGTCGCAGGGTCTCTCCCATTGCCGACGGGCGCTCCAGTTGCTGCAGCACCTGTTTCGAGTCGAGTTTGCTGTCGCCCTGACCTGGGGTGTTGTAACGCGGCCTATTATTTGGGCGCCGACTGCCTCGACATTCGCGAGCATAGTGTCCGGTCTTTTTACAGTTAAAGCAAGTCACATAGCGTCTGTCCCTCTCATTGGGAGGGCCCCGCGGCTGTTGGGGATGTGGGGTTGGGGGACCCTCCACTGCTGAACCCCTGGCATGAGGGCGAAGGGACGAGTGAAGGGACTTGCTACGGTCCCAGACTCGAATACAAGATTACATCAGGTCCGCCCATGGGGTCTGTCTATGGACCGTTATACCCAGAGCATCTCAGCTCAGGCAAGAGACTCCAGGAATTTCAGTTTAAATTTCTCAGTGTCCCACTGCCCCTTTTCATCTCGATATAACTGAGACTGATCATATAGGTCATATAATCGATTGCCAAATGCCACGGGGTGTTTGTCTGGTCTTTGGCGTGCCTCCCCAACCAACTGACTAAAATCAACTGAATCCATGCCCCGGCGGGTGGACACTGCCTCCGACACGTGTCACCACTCATTGTTCGCATCATAGATATCCTGGGAGATACAGGCGAATAGAACTCGTTTTACGTCTACTCCTTCTAATTCCGGGTGGCTGCGGCGGAATCTACCCAATCACTGGCCAGGGTGACCGGACTTGTTCCCCAGTCTATCGGTCCCACTTCGTCTACTAGCGCCTTACATTCTGTTGGCTTCAGGCTCCTGCCAGTGGTGGTAACTCTCTCTCGAAGGAATGGACTGTAAGAGAGGGGGAAATCTTTGTTGCTGAGTCTCTACTAACATACTCCCCACCTACGTATGTTAGAAATCAGGGGTGTTAAAAAAATGTATATGGTTTTGCGGATAAAACTGTGACATGAGTAATGCTGTATTTACATGATTGTATTAGAACTCGAGACAAAAAGTTAGGATTTTGACTTTGTTTAACAAAACTGCTTTAAAATGCGTAAGTTAACCAGTGTATGAGAATAGAATAGAAGAATGGTCGAACGCTCTTTTGAGAGTGTTCCCACGCTCACCAACTCGAAGGCCCTAGAGAAAGAGAGAGAGAGGCCAGAAGCCAGAGAACTGTTCACACACGCCAGCCATCTGTCCGATCGGAGCGCTACCAGCTGCTTGTCACGGTCGTATGTTTTTGCTGTATAACTAGTGTGTTATATTCCGTCTTAAACTCTGATTAAACACAATGGGGGAAAAATTCGGTTGCTTTGCGCCTCCCGTTAGTGCCCTTTTAGGGCGCTAACGGGGTGCCAAGCAACTAGCGCCCGGCGCGACGCTGCGAACGCCTCCCGCGAAATTCAGCGGGAGTCTAGCGGCGGCGGTAACCGTTAGTGCCTCGTGGAGCTGCGATGCCGGCGATGATGTCATCGCCGTGCGCAGCGCCCCGCTCGCACCCCGGCCACGATCTTCGGTAGCGCCCCCTGGCTTACCGCCGGATGCTGTGTCCGACGGGTTCAGGGGGGCCTACCTGCGGCCGGGGCGGCGCTATTTAAAGGTGAGGTGCTGGGCGGCCATTTTTGTTGCTGGCCGCCTGCCAGTACCTGCCTGCGCTCCCGTCCCCAGCCTCCTTACCCACCCCCCTGCGGCGTGCCGGCTACGCACCGTCAGCCCGGCACTTCTCTTGAGTGCCGGGCTCTTTTGCTGGCACTCCTGATCCCCGGTGGCCCAGCTGGGCCCCGGGTCGCGCTGTGCAAGGCCCCTCCCCTTTAAAAAGGGGAGGAAGGCCTGCAACACCGCGTGGCGCTGCGGCACGTAGCGCCGCAATATTCCCTCGCAGCACCCCAAGAGGGAGGCGGGGCGCTTCCAGTAGCGCCGCGCTTCCAGTAGCACCCCGCTTCCCTCTTGGGGTGCTACCACTCAATTTCGGCCACAGGGGCGCTAATTTTTCTGGGGCGCTACAAGTAGCACCTCGGTGAAGTTAGCGCCCCAAAGGGGGCGCGACTCAATTTCTCCCCCAATATACCCACCATGTTGGTTTGCAATTGATCCTGATTGTTTGAAAAACTAGAGATAAGCTACTAATTGGCCTAATCTCAACAGGGAGCTTTACTCTGTATCTGGATGGGACAGTGCTTTTTTTTTTATTTATTCATTCTCTGGATCTCGGGCATCACTGGCAAAGCCGGCATTTAATGGCCATCCCTAGTTGACCTGAGAAAGTGGTGGTGAGCCGCCTTCTTGAACCGCTGCAGTCCGTGTGGTGAAGGAGTTCCAGAATTTTGACCCAGCGACTATGAAGGATCGGCGATATATTTCCAAGTCAGGATGGTGTTTGACTTGGAGGGGAACTTGGAGGTGGTGGTGTTCCCATGCACCTGCTGCCCTTGTCCTTCTAGGTGGTAGAGGTTGCGGGTTTGGGAGATGCTGTCGAAGAAGCCTTGGCGAGTTGCTGCTGTGCATCTTGCAGATGGTACACACTGCAGCCACGGTACATCAGTTTAAGGTGGTGGATGGGGTGCCAATCAAGCGGGCTGCTTTGTCCTGCATGGTGTCAAGCTTCTTGTGTGTTGTTGGAGCTGCACTTGTCCAGGCAAGTGAAGAGTATTCCATTACACAGTGACTTGTGTCTTGTAGATGGTGGAAAGGCTTTGGGGCTTCAGGAGGTGAGACACTCGCCATAGAATACCCAGCAACTTGTAACCACAGTGTTTATGTAGCTGGTCCAGTTAAGTTTCTGGTCAGTGGTGATCCGGAGGATGTTGATGGTGGGGGATTCGACGATGGTAATGCCATTGAATATCAAGGGGCTGTGGTTAGACTCTCTCTCTTGTTGGAGATAGTCATTGCCTGGCACTTCTGTGGCGCGAATGTTACCTGCCACTTATCAGCCCAAGCCTGAACATCGTCCAGGTCTTATTGCATGCAGGCATGGACTGCTTCATTATCTGAGGAGTTGCGAATGGAACTGAACACTATGCAATCATCAGCAAACATCCCCACTTCTGACCTTATGATGGAGGGTAGGTCATTGATGAAGCAGCTGAAGATGGTTAGGCCTGAGATGACTGGCCTCTAACCACCACGACCATCTTCCCTTGTGCTAGGTATGACTCCAGCCAGTGGAGAGTTTTCCCCCTGATCCTCATTGACTTCAGTTTTACTCGGGCTCCTTGATGCCAGACTCGGTCAAATGCTGCCTTGATGTCAAGGGCAGTCACTCTCACCTCACCTCTGGAATTCAGCTTTTTGGTCCATGTTTGGACCAAGGCTGTAATGAGGTCTGGAGCCGAATGGTCCTGGCGGAACCCAAACTGAGCATTGGTGAGCAGGTTATTGGTAAGTGCTGCTTGATAGCACTGTCGATGACACCTTCCATTACTTTGCTGATGTTTGAGAGTAGACTGATGGGGTGGTAATTGGCCGGATTGGATTTGTCCTGCTTTTTGTGGACAGGACATACCTGGGCAGTTTTCCACATTGTCGGATAGATGCGCTCAGCTGTTTCTTGATATCACGTGGAGTGAATCGAATTGGCTGAAGACTGGCTTCAGTGGTGGTGGGGACCTCAGGAGGAGGCTGATATGAATCATCCACTCGGCACTTCTGGCTGAAGATGGTTGCAAATGCTTCAGCCTTGTCTTTTGCACTCACATGCTGGGCTCCACCATCGTTGAGGATGGGGATATTCATGGAGCCTCCTCCTCCTATTAGTTGTTTAATTGTCCACCACCATTCACGACTGGATGTGGCAGGACTGCAGATCTTTGATCTGATCCATTGATTGTGGGATCGCTCAGCTCTTTCTATAGCATGCTGTTTCCACTGTTTAGCATGCATGTAGTCCTGTGTTGCAGTTTCCCCAGGTTGGCACCTCATTTTTAGGTATGCCTGGTGCTGCTCCTGGCATGCTCTGCTACACTCCTCATTGAACCAGGGTTGGTCCCCTGGCTTGATGGTAATAGTCGAGTGAGGGATATGCCGGGCCATGAGGTTACAGATTGTGGTGAAATACAATTCTGCTGCTGACAGAATCGTACCTATTAGCAAACGTCCCAGACAATTTTGGCAGAAATCCTCAGATGTTAGTGAGGAGGACTTTGCAGGATCGACTGGGCTGGGTATGTCTTTGTTTTGTCCGAATTCGATGCCTGGGTCGAATAATATCTCAAGGAACCAACTAGGGAGCAGAGTATTTTAGATCTAGTATTGTGCAATGAGATAGGGTTAATTTGTAATCTTATAGTAAAGGATCCTCTGGGGAAGTGTGATCATAATATGATAGAAATTCACATTACATTTGAGAGTAATGTAGTTCAGTTGGGAACAAGGATCTTAAATGTAAATAAAGCCAATTACATAGGTTTGAGGGGTGAGTTGGCTGAGGTAGATTGGGAATTTAGATTAAAAGTTAGGTTTAAACTAAGAGTGGAAAACTATAATGTACTTTATTAAATTAAACACTTAACTAGATAAACTAATTAATATAACTATAAATAATTGTTGAATAAAGATTTTAACTCATTAAATAAATAAAATAAGGTTAGACTGAGATATGGCAGGGCCGGTTATGTGTCTGGACTGCAGTCTGTGGGAGTTTGTGGACGGCGAGACTGTCCCGAGCGAACATGTCTGCAGGAGATGTTTCCATCTCGAATCTCTCCGGCTCAGAGTCAGTGAGCGGGAGGCGAGTTGGAGACACTCCGACACATAAGGGAGGGGGAGGAGTATCTGGACAGTTTGTCCAAGCCTTCGGTCACACCTCGTAGAGAGGTGTAGGTTCAGGATGGAGTTGTTGTGACCGATAGTGTGCAGAGTAAGGGGAACCCAGGTAAGAAAGGGAACGAGGATCCGTAGAAACTGATCCTATCCAACAGGTACAATGTACTTGCTACCTGTGAGGATAAAGACTGTCGGAAGGACAGCCAGACTGTGGACCATGGCACCTTGGAGCAGGAGGCTGTCCTAAGCGGGGGGAGAGGGATGAGGAGAGGAAGCCTAATGTGGTAGTTGTAGGGGATGTGGCTGTCGCTCTCTCTCCTCACTGGCACTGGCTGTCCCTCTCCTCACTGGCACTGGCTGTCGCTCTCCTCACTGGCACTGGCTGTCGCTCTCCTCACTGGCACTGGCTGTCGCTCTCTCTCCTCACTGGCACTGGCTGTCGCTCTCCTCACTGGCACTGGCTGTCGCTCTCCTCACTGGCACTGGCTGTCGCTCTCTCTCCTCACTGGCACTGGCTGTCGCTCTCCTCACTGGCACTGGCTGTCCCTCTCCTCACTGGCACTGGCTGTCCCTCTCCTCACTGGCACTGGCTATCCATCTCCTCACTGGCACTGGCTGTCCCTCTCCTCACTGGCACTGGCTATCCCTCTCCTCACTGGCACTGGCTGTCCCTCTCCTCACTGGCACTGGCTGTCCCTCTCCTCACTGGCACTGGCTGTCCCTCTCCTCACTGGCACTGGCTGTCCCTCTCCTCACTGGCACTGGCTATCCCTCTCCTCACTGGCACTGGCTGTCCCTCTCCTCACTGGCACTGGCTATCCCTCTCCTCACTGGCACTGGCTGTCGCTCTCCTCACTGGCACTGGCTGTCCCTCTCCTCACTGGCACTGGCTATCCCTCTCTCTCCTCACTGGCACTGGCTGTCCCTCTCCTCACTGGCACTGGCTATCCCTCTCTCTCCTCACTGGCACTGGCTGTCCCTCTCCTCACTGGCACTGGCTGTCCCTCTCCTCACTGGCACTGGCTATCCCTCTCTCTCCTCACTGGCACTGGCTGTCCCTCTCCTCACTGGCACTGGCTATCCCTCTCTCTCCTCACTGGCACTGGCTATCCCTCTCTCTCCTCACTGGCACTGCCTCTGTTATCTCTCCTCTCTCTGTTTTTACAGATGATGAAGACCTGCAGAGGGAAGTGTTTGAAAAGTGGATGAATTGGCACTTGGAGAAGGTCAGTAAGTGTCTGTGGGATGTGGGACAGCGGGTATGTGAGCAGGGGAGTGGAGAATCTGCTGAACACAGCAGATGTACGGCCCCTGGAGCCTGCTCCGCCATTCAATAAGATCATGGCTGATCTTCGACCTCCACTTTCCCACCCAATCTCCATATCCCTTGATTCCCCTAGAATCCAAAAATCTATCGATCTCAGCCTTGGATATACTCAACGATTCAGTACAGAGGGTCAATGAGGGGATCCCATTTACTAAAAGGGGAGATTTACTAGAATGGTACCAGAGATGAGGGGCTTCAGTTATGTGGAGAGACTGAAGAAACTGGGATTGTTCTCCTTAAAGCAGAGACTTTTAAGGGGAGATTTGCCAGAGTTGTTCAAAATCATGAAGGGTTTTGACAATAAATAAAGAGAAATTGTTTCCAGTGGCAGGAGGGTCGGTAACCAGAGGACACAGATTGAAGGTAATTGGCAAAAGAACCAGAGGCGACATCAGGAGAATTTTTTTATGCAGTGAGTTGTTGTGATCTGGAACGCGCTGCCTGAAAGGGCGGTGGAAGCAGATTCAATAGTAACTTTCAAAAGGGAATTTAATAAATACAAGGAGAAAAATTTGCAGGGCTGTGGGGAAAGAGCAGGGGAGTGGGACTAATTGAATAGCTCGTTCAAAGAGCCGGCACAGGCATGATGGGCCGAATGGCCTCCTTCTGTACTGTATCATTCTATGATTCTATGCCGACTCTATCACTCCCAGTGTCTCAGTGGGGTTGGAGAATCTGCGCTACTCACTCTGTCCTTCCCACAGGGCCCGGGCAACCTGCCCAGCTTTTCCGAGTCCCCCATTTCTATGTGCGTGACATTCTCTCAGTGTAGGACTGTAGAGGTCGCGGTGAGCGGGCGAATCTCACGGTGTGGAACAACATGGACACTGTACAGCTCCTTAAAGCACTTCTTCAACAGCACCTCCCAAACCCGCGATCTCTTCCACCTAGAAGGACAAGGGCAGCAGGCACATGGGAACACCACCACCTCCAAGTTCCGCTCCAAGTCATACACCATCCTGACTTGGAAATATATCGCCGATCCTTCATCATTGCTGGGTCAAAATCCTGGAACTCCCTCCCTAACAGCACTGTGGGAGCACCTTCACCACACGGACTGCAGCGGTTCAAGGCGGCGGCTCACCACCACCTTCTCAAGGGTAATTGGGGATGGGCAATAAATGCTGGCCTTGCCAGTGACGCCCACATCCCGAGAGTGAATTTTTTACAACTTCGTGTTTTCATCCATTGTGTTTAGTTTTGCCACAATTTCTGGTGAATTTACACAGTATTTACGGCACAGAAACAGGCCATTCAGCCCAACTGGTCCAACCGGTGTTTATGCTCTCACCCTATCAGCCTATCCTTCGATTCCCTCCTACCTCGTGTTTATCGAGCTTCCTGTTAAATGCCATGGTGAAATGATGCTTGGACAGGGAGCCGAGTACCGCAGAGTGCTGGAGGGGATGTCCCTGGTTGGGAGGTGTGCTGTTGTTGTTTTGTCAGGTACAGGGCTGTGTGGAGAGAGGGGTCGGAGCAGGTGATGGAAGTGCCTGTCCTGGAGGTTAGTGACTGAGGATAGTGTAACTACAACACCCGCATAATCGCCCCTCACCAGCTGTTCACTCTGAGGGAGGGTGTTCCTGATCACTATACACCCCCTCTAACCCTTCCTACCGTGACGTGCACACTCAACAATGACACCAGCACCTTCCCTGCTCCAGAGTGCCACCATCGCATTCTCCCCAGTATCCCCAGTGTGCTGCCTGTTGCTGCCAAGCTCTCCCGCCCTCTCTCCCTCCATTTCTCTCTCCCTCCCTCCCTCCATTCTTCATTCCCTCCCGCCCTCCATTCCTCCATCCCTCCCGCTCTCCCTCCCTCCCTCCATTCCTCCATCCCTCCCGCTCTCTCCCCCTCCCTCTCTGCCTCCCTCCATCCCTCTCTCTCTCTGATGGGCATGTGACCTTCAGTGAGTCATGATCATCTCTGTAAGCTGGGTCTGGGTGGGACTGGGTCTGGGTGGGACTGGTCTGGGTGGGACCGGTCTGGGCGGGATTGGGTCTGGGTGGGACCGGTCTGGGCGGGATTGGGTCTGGGTGGGCTCGGTCTGGGCGGGACTGGGTCTGGGCGGGACTGGGTCTGGGAGGGACGGGTCTGGGTGGGACCGGTCTGGGCGGAACTGGGTCTGGGTGGGACTGGGTCTGGGTAGGCTCGGTCTGGGCGGGACTGGGTCTGGGCGGGACTGGGTCTAGGTGGGACGGGTCTGGGTGGGACCGGTCTGGGCGGGACTGGGTCTGGGTGGGACCGGTCTGGGTGGGATCGGTCTGGGCGGGACTGGGTCTGGGCGGGACCAGTCTGGGCGGGACTGGGTCTGGGTGGGACTGGGTCTGGGCGGGACCGGTCTGGGTGGGCTCGGTCTGGGTGGGACTGGTCTGGGTGGGACTGGTCTGGGTGGGACTGGGTCTGGGTGGAGCTTGGTCTGGGTGGGACTGGTCTGGGTGGGACTGGTCTGGGTGGGACCGGTCTGGGGGGACCGGTCTGGGTGGGACTGGGTCTTGGGGGGGCTCGGTCTGGGTGGGACCAGTCTGGGGGGGATCGGTCTGGGCGGGATCGGTCTGGGCGGGACCGGTCTGGGGGGGATCGGTCTGGGGGGGACCGGTCTGGGTGGGACCGGTCTGGGAGGGCTCGGTCTGGGCGGGACCGGTCTGGGGGGGACCGGTCTGGGCGGGACCGGTCTGGGCGGGACCGGTCTGGGCGGGACCGGTCTGGGGGGGACCGGTCTGGGCGGGACCGGTCTGGGTGGGACCGGTCTGGGTGGGACCGCGCGCTCCGTGATCTGACAGTTCTTGTCTTTGTGCCAACAACGCAAAGAAACTCTCGGGCAGACGAGTGTTGAATTTGTTGGATGATGTGCAGGAGGGAGAGGTCTTCATCGTGTTCCTGGAGGCATTGACAGGAGACATCCTGGTGAGTATGGAGATGCTCGCACAACACCATTTAAATACACACACACTGATCGAGCAGGTTACTGATGATTAATGCTGAAGAAAGAAGGAAAGACTTGCAATTTAATAGCCTCTCCGACAGTGCAGCGCTCCCTCAGTACTGCCCCTCCTACAGTGCAGCGCTCCCTCAGTACTGCCCCTCCGACAGTGCAGCGCTCCCTCAGTACTGCCTCTCCGACAGTGCAGCGCTCCCTCAGTACTGCCTCTCCGACAGTGCGGCGCTCCCTCAGTTCTGCCCCTCCGACAGTGCAGCGCTCCCTCAGTACTGCCCCTCGTACAGTGCAGCGCTCCCTCAGTTCTGCCCCTCCGACAGTGCAGCGCTCCCTCAGTACTGCCTCTCCTACAGTGCGGCGCTCCCTCAGTACTGCCCTCTCCGACAGTGCCGCGCTCCCTCAGTGCTGCTCCTCCGACAGTGTGGCGCTCCCTCAGTACTGCCCCTCCGACAGTGCAGCACTCCCACAGTACTGCCCCTCCAACAGTGCAGCACTCCCTCAGTACTGACCCTCCGACAGTGCAGCACTCCCTCAGTACTGCCCCTCCAACAGTGCAGCGCTCCCTCAGTACTGCCCCTCCAACAGTGCAGCGCTCCCTCAGTGCTGCCCCTCCGACAGTGCAGCACTCCCTCGGTATAGCCAATCCGACAGTGCGGCACTCCCTCAGTACTGCCCCTCCGACAGTGCAGCGCTCCCTCAGTACTGCCCCTCCGACAGTGCAGCACTCCCTCAGTACTGCCCCTCCGACAGTGCAGCGCTCCCTCAGTACTGCCCCTCCGACAGTGCGGCGCTCCCTCAGTACTGCCCCTCTGAAAGTGCAGCGCGCCCTCAGTACTGCCCCTCCGACAGTGCTGCACTCCCTCAGTACTGCCCCTCCGACAGTGCTGCACTCCCTCAGTACTTCCCCTCTGACAGTGCAGCACTCCCTCAGTAATGCCCCTCCGACAGTGCAGCAGTCCCTCAGTACTTCCCCTCCGACAGTGCAGCGTTCCCTCAGTACTGCCCCTCCGACAGTGCGGCTCTCCCTCAGTACTGCCCCTCCGACAGTGCGGCGCTCCCTCAGTACCGCCCCTCCGACAGTGCAGCGCTCCCTCAGTACTGCCCTTCCGACAGTGCAGCGCTCCCTCAGTACTGCCGTTCCGACGGTGCAGCGCTCCCTCAGTACTGTCCCCCGACAGTGCGGTGCTCCCTCAGTACTGCCCCTCCAACAGTGCAGCACTCCCTCAGTACTCCCCCTTCGACAGTGCGGCGCTCCCTCAGTATTGCCCTCCGACAGTGTGGCTCTCCCTCAGTACTGCTCCTTCGACAGAGCAGTGCTCCCTCAGTAATGCCCCTTCAACAGTGCGGCGCTCCATCAGTACTGACCCTTCGACAATGCAGCGCCCCCTCAGTACTGCCCCTCGGACAGTGCAGCGCTCCCTCAGTACTGCCCCTTCGACAGTACGGCGCTCCCTCAGTAACGTCCCTGCGACAGTGCGGCGCTCCCTCAGAACTGCCCCTTCGACGGTACGGCGCTCCCTCAGTACTGCCCCTCCGACAGTGCAGCGCCCCCTCAGTACCGCCCCTCCCACAGTGCAGTGCCCCCTCAGTATAGGCACTCCGACAATGCAGCGCTCTCTCAGCTCTCAGTACTGAAAGTCCGAGAGTGCAGCGCTCCCTCAGTACTGCCCCTCCGACAGTGCAGCGCTCCCTCAGTACAGCCCCTCCGACAGTGCTGCACTCCCTCAGTACTGCCCCTCCGACACTGCACCGCTCCCTCAGTACTGCCCCTCCGACAGTGCAGCACTCCCTCAGTGCAGCCAATCTGACAGTGCAGCGCTCCCTCAGTACTGCCCCTCCGACAGTGCAGCGCTCCCTCAGTACTGCCCCTCCAACAGTGCGGTGCTCTCAGTACTGCCCCGCCGACAGTGCGGCTCTCCCTCAGTACTTTCCCTCCGACAGTGCAGCACTCCCTCAGTACTGCCCCTCCGACAGTGCAGCAGCCCCTCAGTACTTTCCCTCCGACAGTGCAGCACTCCCTCAGGACTGCCCCCCGATAGTGCAGCCCTCTCTCAGTACTGCTCCTCCGACAGTGCAGCGTTCCCTCAGTACTGCTCCTCTGACAGTGCAGCGCTCCCTCAGTACTGCTCCTCTGACAGTGCAGCGTTCCCTCAGTACTGCCCCTCCGACAGTGCAGCCCTCTCTCAGTACTGCTCCTCCGACAGTGCAGCGCTCCCTCAGTACTGCCCCTCCGACAGTGCAGCGCTCCCGCAGTACTGCCCCTCCGACAGTGCAGCCCTCCCTCAGTACTGCCCCTCCGACAGTGCAGCCCTCTCTCAGTACTGCTCCTCCGACAGTGCAGCCCTCTCTCAGTACTGCCCCTCCGACAGTGCAGCACTCCCTCAGTACTGCCCCTCCGATAGTGCAGCACTCCCTCAGTACTGCCCCTCCAACAGTGCAGAGCTCCCTCAGTACTGCCCCTCTGACAGTGCAGCACTCCCTCAGTACTGCCCCTCCGACAGTGCAGCACTCCCTCAGTACTGCCCCTCCAACAGTGCAGAGCTCCCTCAGTACTGCCCCTCTGACAGTGCAGCACTCCCTCAGTACTGCCCCTCCGACAGTGCAGCGCTCCCTCAGTACTGCTCCTCTGACAGTGCAGCGTTCCCTCAGTACTGCCCCTCCGACAGTGCAGCCCTCTCTCAGTACTGCTCCTCCGACAGTGCGGCGCTCCCTCAGTACTGCCCCTTCGACAGTGCAGCACTCCCTCAGTACTGCCACTTCGACAGTGCGGCGCTCCCTCAGTACTGTCCCTCCGACAGTGCAGCGCTCCCTCAGTACTGCCCCTCCGACAGTGCAGCACTCCCTCATACTGCCCCTTCGACAGTGCAGCGCTGCCTCAGTCCTGCCCCTCCAATAGTGCAGCACTCCCTCAGTACTGCCCCTCCGATAGTGCAGCGCTCCCTCAGTACTGCCCCTCCGACAGTGGAGCGCTCCCTCAGTACTGTCCCCCGACAGTGGAGCGCTCCCTCAGTACTGACCCTCCGATAGTGCAGCGCTCCCTCAGTACTGCCCCTCCGACAGTGCAGCGCTCCCTCAGTACTGTCCCCCGACAGTGGAGCGCTCCCTCAGTACTGCCCCTCCGATAGTGCAGCGCTCCCTCAGTACTGCCCCTCCGACAGTGCAGCGCTCCCTCAGTACTGTCCCCCGACAGTGGAGCGCTCCCTCAGTACTGACCCTCCGATAGTGCAGCGCTCCCTCAGTACTGCCCCTCCGACAGTGCAGCGCTCCCTCAGTACTGTCCCCCGACAGTGGAGCGCTCCCTCAGTACTGCCCCTCCGACAGTGCAGCGCTCCCTCAGTACTGCCCCTCCGACAGTGCAGCGCTCCCTCAGTACTGTCCCCCGACAGTGGAGCGCTCCCTCAGTACTGCCCCTCCGACAGTGCAGCACTCCCTCATACTGCCCCTCCGACAGTGGAGCGCTCCCTCAGTACTGCCCCTCCGATAGTGCAGCGCTCCCTCAGTACTGCCCCTCCGATAGTGCAGCGCTCCCTCAGTACTGCCCCTCCGACAGTGGAGCGCTCCCTCAGTACTGTCCCCCGACAGTGAGCGCTCCCTCAGTACAACAACAGCTTCTAATGAAATAGCACCTTTAACGTAGTAAAATATCCCAATTCACTTCCCAGAAGTTGTTCAAAAGTAAATTTGGCACCGAGCCACAAAGGGGAAATTAGGACAGGATCTTGGTCAGAGTGGTAAGTTTTATGCTGCGTCTTTAAGGAGGAGAGAGAGGTGGAGAGGTTTAGGGAGGGAATTCCAGAGGTGAGGACCTTGGTAGTTGAAGGCACGGCCGCCAATGGTGGAGTGATTATAATCAGAGATGTTCAAGAGGCCAGAATTAGAGGAGCGCAGTTATCTTGTGGGGGGGCACGGAGGGGGGGCGGTGCGGTACTGGGGATGAAGGAGATTACAGAGATAGGAAGGGGCGAGGCCATTGAGGGATTTGAAAACAAGGATGAGAATTTTAAAATCGAGGCGTTGCTTAACCGAGAGCCAATGTAGGTCAGCGAGCACAGGGGTGATGGGTGAACGGGACTTGGTGCAGCAAGGTTTTGGATCCCCTCAAGTTTACATAGGATAGAATGTGCGAGGCCAGCCAGGAGTGTGTCGGAATAGTCAAGTCTGGAGGTAACAAAGGCATGGGTGAGGGTTTCAGCAACAGATGAGCTGAGGCGGGGCGGAGACAGGCAGAACGGTCAGGGTGCGTTCGGTGTGGGTGGGGCCGGTCTGGGTGGGGCCGGTCTCTCTCTCTGTCTCTCTCTCCATTGATTTGTCTCTGTTTATTTCAGCCCCGGGTCACGGGTCTGTGGCTGTTTTTTACATTCTTCATGTACTGGAGAAGGAGGTGGAACGTGGAGATCGCAATGGATTACCTGGAGCGGCAACGGGTAACTAGTAATAGTGGAGAGCGGGAGGGGGG
>JASTWF010001790.1:0-58963 GCA_030390025.1 Squalus acanthias | reverse complement strand
CCCTCCCCCTTCCCCTCTCTCCCCCCTCCCCCTTCCCCTCTCTCCCCCCTCCCCCTTCCCCTCTCTCCCCCCTCCCCCTTCCCCTCTCTCCTCCCCATACTGGTCAATTTCGCGAGCGGCGCTAAAATCACCGCATTCGGGCGCTAACTTCCTTGCGCCCCGTTAGCGCCACCCGGAGACAATAACGGGAGGCGCTAGCCAACCGAATTTTTCCCCCATGGAGTCTTACTGAACCAATCACTGGCCTACACGCAATTCCCTCAAATCCAATCATGAAGGTGCCATATACACAGCACCTTTGCCTACTCAGGTGCTGGTCTTACGACCGCCTTACATTATCTGTTTTTGACCATCAAAAGTTATATCTGGAGTAGTTATGGCAACACAAAAGAACGGGGGGGGTTGGAGAAATTAATTCTAGTCCCGTCTGGGGCGCTAAAACTTCAAAAGTTGAAAATTTAGCGCCAGGCACTAAGCTATCTCGCTGCCCTCTAAATTCAGTCTCAGCGCTCAAAGAATGCAGGGGAGCGCTAAATCAGGCGCTATTGACGTGGGTGAGTGGTGTTAGGCTCCAAGCGATAACGAATATGCCATCATGCGAAATGGGAAGTGACCATTGGCACAGGCGCCTTCCAGCCATTAAAGGGGAGGGTCATTGGAGTCTGCACACAAGCCCCCAATGATTCGGGGAGTGCAGAATGGCGAGATAATGTGATATGAGATGCAAAGTGCATTGACGAGCCGCGCCATTCTGGAGACTAAGTAGCCAAATAACAGCTGAAGCTACATCTTGTGCTCTCTGCCACTCAATAATGCCCCTTGCATCGGAAGATCCATGACAGCTGGGGATCATCCCCTTAAGCAGCGCCCCGCCAGCCGGCTGCTTCACGTCTCCGTTCCCTGGCACTGTCGGCGTGAGGCGCTAAGGCTGGGAACGCTACTGGATTTTGCAGATCGGGCACCCAGCGAGCGTTAGACACTCACTGACGTCACGATCTGCATAGTGAAAGAGCATTAACTGTTATCGCCAGTGCTACGGGGCCGGCGAATTTGCGTTTGCAGGCTTTGCCCCGCCGTGGCACTACTGCCTGAGCACCCCATTAGCTCCCCTGCCAGGTGCTAACGGGAGGCACTAACCTAATGAATTTCGCAGCCCATGTCTCCATACTGTAGAGATACCCGCCCTTGCTGGTCCTGTGAAAAAGGTCTATGTTTTTAGCTCACTGCCAGACATCATAAGATTCCAACACAGCTACAACTGACCTTGGCTCCCACAGCTAGCTCCACTCTGTGCCTTATCCTTACTGTTGGCTAATATCCAACTTTCACCCACAGCCTCCCTATTCGACTAGTCCTCTTTCTCACCCAGGCTGTCTGGGTTATGACTTACTCACAGGCTTTTAATGTCTAATATAATTCAGGTTATCATTGCATACAGTTGATGATCACGTTTAATTCTTACACATGATTATAAATCCGTTACTGATAATTATGAGACACTAATGATTATAAGATACTAAAACAAATATTCTAAAAACCAACTAAACCATGTTAATCTTACATCCTTGTACTGTGTAGAGGTGACACCAGTGGCAGATCAAGACAATTTTGGAGACAATGGCAAGGCTGTAATTTAAGGCACACTTTTTTGCAGACTTTTATGCTATTTTCTTTGGTTAACCTTCACCTGCTATTCTCTTAAGCAGATCTATGACTCAAGGTGTGCCTTTACCAGCTCAATATCCCTATAATTAATTAATTATATATTCCACCATCGACAAGACACAAGTCAGGAGTGTGATGGAATACTCTCCACCTGCCTGGATGAGTGCAGCTCCAACAACACTCAAGAAGCTCGACACCATCCAGGACGAAGCAGCCCGCTTGTTTGGCACCCCATCCACCACCTTAAACATCCACTCCCTCCACCACCAGCGCACCGTGGCTGGAGTGTGCACCATCTACAAGATGCACTGCAGCAACTCGCCAAGGCTTCTTCGGCAGCACCTCCCAAACCCACGACCTCTTCCACCTAGAAGGACAAGGGCAGCAGGCACATGGGAACACCACCACCTCCAAGTTCCCCTCCAAGTCACACACCATCCTGATTTGGAAGTATATCGCCATTCCTTCATCGTTGCTGGGTCAAAATCCTGGAACTCTCTCCCTAACAGCACTGTGGGAGTACCTTCACCACACGGACTGCAGCGGCTGAAGAAGGCGGCTCACCACCACCTTCTGAAGGGCAACTAGGGATGGGCAATAAATGCTGGCCTTGCCAGCGACGCCCACATCCCATGAATGAATAAAAATAAAGTATGTTCAGTCTTCCTTTAGCATGATCCCTATCTGCTCCAGTTGAAAGTTCACAAATGTTCAATGTTCAGCAATGGAATTTTCTGACACTTTTGTGTCAAACTTACTCATGAGACTGTTAGAGCATGAGATCATGTTGTTTCTGTATTGGACACAAAGCTGAGACACACCGCTCAGTCGCCTATCAGTGGGAGTTCACTTAGAAGAAGCACTAGTTTAGGTAGATGTGCACTTTAAACACCACCCTGGAAGAAGTGCATAAAAGGGAAACATCGTGGTGAGAAAAATTAGACACACATCGGCACACGTGTTTCATTTAATCACTATTGTTTTCCCTCTCTTATTGTTCGTCACAGTTTTTGATTTTTACATAAAATTTTTGGTGGCTCATTGTCACCAGTCACTCCCATAAGCAAGCCTTCCCTACGATCCAAAATGCATTTCTTTGCACAATATCTACAAACACAAGAGCAGGATTTTAACAGAGAATCCTTACTGAGTACATCGAGTACTTGGCTGTATCATGTGCTACCACTTAATTCCCTTCTCTTTATGGAGGCAAATTGAATAAGCATTATATCAACATGAGGAATAGGCTTTGTACCAATGAGTGGCTTAGAAACATAGAAACATAGAAAATAGGTGCAGGAGTAGACCATTTGGTCCTTCGAGCCTGCACCGCCATTCAATGCGTTCATGGCTGAACATGCTACCTCAGTACCCCATTCCTGCTTTCTCACCATACCCCTTGATCCCCCTAGTTGTGAGTATTATATCTAACTCCCTTTTGAATATATTTAGCGAACTGGCCTCAACAACCTTCTGCGGTAGAGAATTCCACAGATTCACCACTCTCTGGGTGAAGAAGTTCCTCCTCATCTCAGTCTTAAATGGCTTCCCCTTTATCCTTAGACTGTGACCCCTGGTTTTAGTTTTCCCTAACATTGGAAACATTCTGCCCGCATCTAATTTGTCTAAACCAGTCAGGATTTTAAACGTCTCTATAAGATCCCCCCTCATTCTTCTGAACTCCAGAGAATACAAGTTCAGTTGATCCAGTCTTTCTTGATATGTCAGTCTGGCCATCCCAGGAATCAATCTAGTGAACCTTCGTTGCACTCCCTCAATAGCAAGAATGTCCTTCCTCAAGTTAGGAGACCAAAACTGCACACAATACTCCAGGTGTGGCCTCACCAAGGCCCTGTACAACTGTAGCATCACCTCCCTACTCCTGTACTCAAATCCCCTTGCTATGAAGGCCATCATGCCATTTGCTTTCTTGACTGCCTGCTGCACTTGCATTCCCACCTTCAGTGACTGATGTACCATGACGCCCAGGTCTCGTTGCACCTCCCCTTTCCCTAATCTGCCACCATTCAGGTAATAGTCTGCCTCCCTATTTTTACCACAAAGGTGGATAACCTCACATTTATCCACATTGTACTTCATCTGCCATACATTTGCCCATTCACCCAACCTGTCCAAGTCACTCTGTAGCCTCCTAGCATCCTCCTCATTGTTCACACTGCCTCCCAATTTAGTGTCATCCACAAATTTGGAGATATTACAATTAATCCCTTCGTCCAAATCATTAATATATAATGTAAACAGCTGGGGCCCCAGCACCGAACCCTGCGGTACCCCGCTGGTCACTGCCTGCCATTCTGAAAAGTACCCATTTACTCCTACTCTTTTTTTCCTGTGTGCCAACCAGTTCTCAATCCACGTCAACACATTACCCCCAATCCCATGTGCTTTAACTTTGCACACCAATCTCTTGTGTGGGACCTTGTCGAAGGCCTTCTGAAAGTCCAAATACACCACATCTACTGGTTCCCCCCCGTCCACCCTATTGGAAACATCCTCAAAAAATTCCAGAAGATTTGTCAAGCATGATTTCCCTATCACAAATCCATGCTGACTTGGACCTATCATGTCGCCACTTTCCAAATGGTCTGTTATGACATCTTTAATAATTGATTCCATCATTTTACCCACCACCGATGTCAGGCTGACCGGTCTATAATTCCCTGCTTTCTCCCTCCCTCCTTTTTTAAAAAGAGGGGTTACATTAGCCACCCTCCACTCCTTCGGAACTGATCCAGAGTCTAAGGAATGTTGGAAAATGATCGTCAATGCATCCACTATTTCCAAGGCCACCTCCTTCAGTACTCTGGGATGCAGACCATCAGGCCCTGGGGATTTATCAGCCTTCAGTCCCATCAATTTCCCCAACACCTTTTCCCGACTGATAAGGATTTCCCTCAGCTCCTCCCTCTTACCAAATCCTTTGATCTCTTTTATTTCCGGAAGGTTGTTTGTGTCCTCCACAGTAAACACCGAACCAAAGTACTTGTTCAATTGATCTGCCATTTCTTTGTTCCCCATTATGACTTCCCCTGTTTCTGACTGCAGGGGACCTACGTTTGTTTTTACTAACCTCTTTCTTTTTACATATTTATAGAAGCTTTTGCAGTCCGTTTTAATGTTCTCCGCAAGCTTCCTTTCATATTTTATTTTCCCTGCCCTAATCAAACCCTTCGTCCTCCTCTGCTGAGTTTTAAAGTTCTCCCAGTCCCCGGGTTTGCTGCTACTTCTGGCCAATTTGTATGCCACTTCCTTGCTTTTAATACTATCCCTGATTTCCCTTGTTAGCCATGGTTGAGCCACCTTCCCTTTTTTATTTTTACGCCAGACAGGGATGTACAATTGCTGTAGTTCATCCATGTGATCTCTAAATGTCTGCCATTGCCCTTCCACTGATAACCCCTTAAATATCGCTTGCCAATCTAACCTCGCCAATTCACGCCTCATACCCTCAAAGTTGCCCTTATTTAAGTTCTGGACCATGGTCTCTGAATTAACTGTTTCCTTCTCCATCCTAATGTAGAACTCCACCATACTATGGTCACTCTTCCCCAAGGGGCCTCGCACCACAAGATTGCTGATTAGTCCTTCCTCATTACACAACACCCAGTCCAGGATGGACTCCCCTCTAGTTGGTTCCTCAACATATTGGTTTAGAAAACCATCCCTTAAACACTCCAGGAAATCCTCCTCCACCGTATTGCTTCCAGTTTGAGTAGCCTAATCTATATGCATATTAAATTCACCCATGATAACTGCTGCGCCATTTTTGCATGCACCTCTGATTTCCTGTTTCATACCCTCCCCCACCTCACTACTACTGTTTGGAGGTCTGTACACAACCCCCACTAACGTTTTCTGCCCTTTGGTGTTCTGCAGCTCAACCCATATTGATTCCACATCCTCCAAGCTAATGTCCTTCCTAGCTATTGCATGAATCTCCTTTTTAACCAGCAATGCTACCCCACCCCCTTTTCCTTTTATTCTATCCTTCCTGAATGTTGAATACCCCTGGATATTCAGTTCCCAGCCTTGATTGTTCTGGAGCCACGTCTCTGTAATCCCAATCACATCATATCCGTTAACATCAATTTGCACAGTCAATTCATCCACCTTATTACGGATACTCCTTGCATTAAGACACAGAGCCTTTAGGCTTGTTTTATTAACACCCTTTGTCCTTTTAGACTGATGATTTAGTATGGCCCTTTGTGTTTCTTGCCTTTGTTTACTCGGATTTCCCTTATTGTTTCTCACCCTTCTAACATTTGTTTCTGACTGCATATTACTTCCCCCTGTTTCGCTACATAGGTTCCCATTCCCCTGCCATATTAGTTTAAATCCTCCCGAACTGCCTTAGCAAATATTACCCCGAGGACATCGGTTCCAATCCTGCCCAAGTGCAGACCATCCCTTTTGTACAGGTCCCACTTCCCCCAGAACTGGTTCCAATGCCTCAGGTATTTGAATCCCTCCCTCCTGCACCACTGCTCAAGCCACGTATTTAATCTCGCTATCCTGTTCATGCTACTCTGATTAGCACGTGGCACTGATAGCAACCCAGAGATTACTACCTTTGAGGTCCTACTTTTCAATTTAGCTCCTAGCTCCCTAAATTCTGCTTGTAGGACCTCTTCCCGCTTTTTACCTATATCGTTGGTACCTACATGTTCTGCAGCCGCTCCGAGACATCCTTGACCCTTGCACCAGGGAGGCAACATACCATCCTGGAATCTCGGTTGCGGCCACAGAAACTCCTGTCTATTCCCCTTACAATTGAGTCCCCTATCACTATAGCTCTACCACTCTTTTTCCCGCCCTGCTGTGCAGCAGAGCCAGCCATGGTGCCATGAACCTGGCTGCTGGTGCCTTCCCCTGGTAGGTCATTTCCCCCAACAGTATCCAAAACGGTATATCTGTTTTGGAGGGAGACGACTGCAGGGGACTCCTGCACTACCTTCCTGATATTGCCCTGCCTCTTGGTCACCCATTTACTGTCTGACCTAGCCTTTACCCGCGGTGTGTTCAACTCACTAAATGAGTAATCCACAAAGTTCTCGGCATCATGGATGCTCCAGAGTGAGTCCATCCGCAGCTCCAGTGCCGCCATGCGGTCCGTCAGGAGCTGCAGCTGGATGCACTTCCTGCACACATAGTTGTCAGGGACACTGGAAGTGTCCCTGATTTCCCACATAGCACAGGAGGAGCACGACACGGCTCCGAGATTTCCTGCCATGACTTAACCCTTATATTACTTTATTAAGTTAAGTCCCTGAAAACAAAATATAAATCGAACCTACCTTTGAAATTCCCTCTTCCCCTAAAGGTTAGAGGGGGTGGGAGACACTACTAGTGTACTGTCTCTGGTTTAGCAACAGCTCCACCTATATACGGGTACCAATGAATTGGCCCCGCCCTCTGACTTTGACCCCTGCTGATTGATTAGAAAACTGGTTTCCACTGCCTGCTGTGCCAATTTACTGCTACTGCAGTGTAACCTTGTTTTACTCTTCTTAAACCAACAGAATCCCAAATAATTAACTTTTCCCCTTCACTTAAACTGCTTAAGTACTCTTATCAAGAATGATTTAAAGAGAATTAACAATTAAAGAACTACTCCCACTTACCCAAACTCACAGCAATCTCTGCTGACTTGCACTCAGTGTTGGCTCGCACTCACACTGAATTATAAAGACAGCGAATTACATAGAATTTACCACACAGAAACAGGCCATTTGGCCCAACAGGTCCATGCCGGTGTTTATGCTCCACACAAGCCTCCGACTACCCTACTTTATCGAACCCTGTCAGCATATCCTTCTGTTCCTTTCTTCCTCATGTACTTATCCAACTTTCCCTGAAATGCATTTTTTACTATTCGCCTCAACTACTCCTCAAACACTGACTTGAGCTGTCAAATGGCTGGGAGATGCAGACGTGCAGCTTGACAGTTATTCTCTGGGCTGAGGTTACTAACTGCTTGTGACAAGTGACCACAATTACACAGCAATACGTGAGCTAAATAGCTAAGCACGATCTCTGTCTGTGCTAGATCTTGTGCGCTCTGTATGTTTTTCTTATTCAGCATTGCTCAGTTTCACTCCCGCTTCCTGTGGGCAGGAACTGCTTAGTTCTCATGTTTCTTATTTAGGTGTCCTCCAGTAGCACTCTCGCCTCTTAGTCAAAAGGTTGTGGTTCAAGTCCCACTCCAGAGCACGGAATCTAGACAGACACTCACAGCGCACTACAGAGGTGAGTGCTGCACTCTCAGAGCTGCCATTTTTTGGATGAGATACTAAACCTGCCCTGTCAGGTGGATGAAAAAGATCCCATGGCACTTTTTGAAAGAAGAGCAGGGGATTTCTCCTTGGTGTCCTGGACAATACTTACCCCTCAACCAGCATCACTAAAACAGACTATCTGCTCACTTATCTCATTGTTGTTTGTGGGACCCTGCTGTGCGCAAATTGTCTGCCGCTTTTCCTGCATTACAATATGACTACACTTAAAATCTATTTCATTGGCTGTGAAGTGCTTTGGGACATCCTGACATCAATGAGCACAGTAGGATATTCGTCACAACTGAGCCTGAACTTGTCCTCATCCAACCTAATCTCCCTCACTTTCCAATAGTTGGGAGGATGGTGTCATTTGATATCAATCAGGAGCGGCAACCTGAATTTTGTGCCTCCCTATCCCGAGGGGGTCCTGAGGTGAATTGAAGTGTCCTCATTGCGTGCCCCGTCTGAGATTAGCTAGCTCAGTACAGTCCAATGTTTGAACCTGGTGAGTTGGGGACGGGGAGGGGCGGTGGCAGGCAGGTCATGTTCTGGATGGCTCAGTACCATGCTGAGCGCCCTTTAAATTCAATTATTATTGCTGATTTACAAGCCTGAATTTTCTCAGGTGTCTTTCCGTTTTTATTTTTAGAATCAAAAATGGGAGAAAATCTGGAAACATACTAAAAGAATACAGTTAATTTCGAGAAAATCAATGAAAGCCCAAATGGTTCACTGATGCCCTTCAGGGAACTAATCCTGCCACCCCTACCCTCTCTGGCCTACATTAAATTCAGTCTCACAATATGTCTTTGACTCGATGTCCTCGTCTAGCAAGCCACCAGTTTGTAAACAATTACAGCAAATTGCACCAAGAACAAAATCTGATGGGAAATGTCCTGTTGCATCAGTGGCATAGACCTAGCAGAGGTTGGGGCAGTGGTATACTGTCAGGTGGAAGTGGATCTGGGAGTCCTCAACATTGACTCCTGACCCCATGACGTCTCATGGATTCAGCTCAAACACGGCCTATGAATCCACATACTGGTCACCACCTATTGTCATTGGGGGTGTCTACTGTGGTCAAGGCCTCTTGACACTCATAATCCTCCATGGAGCTGACTGCCCTTCCCATCATGGCACTATTATCCCTGGAGTCATCCAGGGATATAACCTTGATCCCCTTTTCCTCCTCATGTTCATTTTGTCCCTCAGCGACATCTTCCAAAAACAAGGCATCAGATTCCACAAATAAGCTGACAACAACCTATCAATCACTCCATGACCCCTGCCCTGTTTCACTAATGTCCATTAAGGGAAGAAACCTGCCACCCTGCTCTGGCCTTTATGTAGCTTCAGTCCCATGCCAACATGGTTGACTCTTAACTGCCATCTGAAGTGACCCACCAGGCCACTTAGTTGTATCAAACAGCTGAGCACCTTCACCACACGGACTGTTGATTAACACCGATGGCCCTCCCTCAATGATGAATCAATACTCCTCCATGTTGAACACTACTTGGAGGAAGCACTGAGGGTTGTAAGGGCACAGAACGTACTCTGGGTGGTGGACCTTCACTTCCATCACTAAGAGTGACTCGCTAGTACCACCATTGACTGAAGTGGTCGAGTCCTGAAGGAGAAAGCTGCCAGATTGGGCTTCTGACAGCTAGTGAGGTATGAAAACTTTGCCCCCTCATCTGCTGTGCCATCTGTTAGAGGATGGGTGTTATTACTTATAAGTTCATAAGTTATTCTTCAAAATAATAGGGTTCAGAAGTATTTATTAACTATCGTGGAAATCAAGCATACAGTGATAACTACACTTGGCAATAATTACACAAACACTTACCAGTACACATATGGAGATAGCTTACGAGTTCACCAGAGATTTCAAACAAGTTACATTTCTTGAGCTTGAGGTACTGTCCCCTTACCGTTGAAATCTGCCGTCATCACCCCCTCCTCAAAAAACCATCCCTTGACCCCTCTGCCCTTGCAAACTACCACCCCATCTCCAACCTCCCTTTCCTCTCCAAAGTCCTTGAATGTGCTGTTGACTCCAAAATCCGTGCCCATCTTTCCCGCAATTCCATGTTTGAATCCCTCCAATCAAGTTTCCGCCCCGCCACAGTACTAAAATGGCCCTTATTAAAGTCACAAATTACACCCTATGTGGTAGTGCCAAACAACATGATGGAGGGTGTCCTCAATGTGAAGATGGGACTTTTTCTCCACAAGGACTATGCAGTGGTCACTCCTACCAATACTGTTATGGACAGATGGATCTGCAATTGGTGAGGACAAGGTCAAATAGGTTTTTCACTCATGTTGGTTCTCTCAGCACCAGCTGCAAGCCCAGTCTGGCAGCTATGTCCTACAGGACTTGGCCAGCTTGGTCAGTAGTGGTGCTACTGAGCCACTCTTGATGATGGACATTGAAGTCCTCCACCAAGAGTATATTTAACTCCCTTGCTACCCTCAGTGCTTCTTCCAAGTGGTTTTCAGCATAGAGGAGTACTGATTCATCAGCTGAGGGAGGGCGGTAGGTGGTAATCAGCAGGAGGTTACTTGCCCATGTTTAACCTGATGCCATGAGACTTCATGGGGTCCAGAGTCAATGTTGAGGACTTCCAGGGCCACTCCCTCCCGGCTGTACACCACCGCCTGCCACCTCTGGTGGGTCTGTCCTGCTGGTGGGACAGGACATACCCAGGGATGGTGATGGAGGAGTCTGGGATGCTGGCTGGAAGGTATGATTCTGTGAGTATGTCTATGTCAAGCTATTATAAAACTGAAAATGCTGGAAATACACAGCAGCTCAGGCATCATTTGTGGAGTGAGAAACAGGTTTAACGTTTCAGGTCGATGACCTTTCGTCAGAACTGGAAAAAGTTAAGAGATGTAACAGATTTTAAGCAAGTGCAGGGGCAGGGAGAGCGGGAAGGGGAGAAAAAACAAAAAGGAAGGTCTGTGATAGGGTGGAAGGCAGGAGAGATTAAAAGACAAAAGGGATGATGGTGCAAGGCAAAAGGAGATGGTAATGGAACCAAACAATGAGTCTAGAAGAGGTGTAAATGGGAATGGCAGAATCATCAACAGCTGCCATGTGAAAAAATAGGGGCCGAGGTTATGGTCTGAAATTGTTGAACTCGATGTTCAGTCCAGAGGCTGTAAAGTGCCTAATCAAAAGATGAGGTGCTGTTCCTTGAACTTACATTGAGCTTTGTTGGAAATGTGTAAGAGGCCGAGGATGGAGACGTCAGAGTGGGAGCGGAATGGAGAATTAAAGTGACAGGCAACCGGAAGCAACCGGGTCACATTTACGGACTGAATGGAGGTGTTCCGCAAAGCAGTCACCCAATCTGCGTTTGGTCTCCCCATTGTAGAGGAGACCGCATCGTGAGCAGCGAATACAGTATACTAAATTGCAAGAAGTACAAGTAAATCGCTGTTTCACCTGGAAGGAGTGTTTGGGGCCCTGGACAGTGGGAACTGAGGAAGTAAAAGTGCAGGTGTTGCATCTCCTGCGCTTTCACGGGAGGGTGCCATGGGAAGGCGATGGGGTGTTGGGGTCTTCAGTCCTTCAATTATCTCACCAGAAGGGACAAGGTAGTGCACATCATTTTCCTGCCATCATGAATAGAATGCATTAAGCCCAAAGGTTAACATGCCTTTCCATAGTGAACAGTTACACAACTTCACTTAACTACTGAGAATTTTCCTTTACACCTAATTCTTCTGGAGATTGTGAGGTCATCCACTTTGGATCTGAGAAAGACAAATCTGAATGCTTGAATATCTGAATGAGCTGTGGAGGAGCAAAGTGATTTGGGTGCCAATGTGCACAAAACATACAAACTAGTAAAAAGTAATCAAAAAGGCTACAAGAATGTTGGGCTTTATCTCAAGGAGGCTGGAATACAAAGTGATGCTTCAGTTATATTGTGTCTTAAATTGGATAATACTCAAAAACGGGCGTGGGGATTGCGGTACACAATTAATACACGCCCATTCAATGTGATGCAGGCAGCACGCTAAATTCGTGCTGCCTGCTGTTTTAAATGATTGCTCTCCACTGTTTATTGGCTGCACGCATCAGCGGGGTGCTCAATATCGCGAGTGGCTAGCGCTACTTAAAGGCAGCCTGCACCTCTTAAAGGGGAGGTGCATTGTGGCTGTAATTAGAGGTTGAAAAGTGAATCTGGGCTATGATACTTTGAGGAATGGCTGAATATATGAGAGAACGAGCATCGCAGTTTTCTGACAATACACTGGTGGTCTTGGTGCAAAATGTGGAGAAAAAGAGAGATGTCCTGTATCCACAGGTGGGCAGCAGGCCCTCCAGACATGTGCTCAATATGCAGTGGGAAGAAGTAACAGCGGAGGTCAATGCCAAGAGTGCTGCTCCAAGAACATGGACGCTGTGCAGCAAGAAGTTTAACGATCTGACACGAGTTGTGAAGGTGACTGACTTCATCTTGAAATGGCATATCTTACCAACTGCAGCACAAGCCTCATCCACTGCTCAATTCACTTCCCCATCACCCACCTACCAACAATCTCTATCAATCAGTACTCAACCCTTCAATTCATATGGTTTACCTCACCCTCATACACTTAGCACTGTTGCAAGCCTCAGACCCACAACACACAGCTCGCAAACACTGGCAACTATTCAACCATGACAGCCACATCAGACAAACATATTGCCGGAAACTCACTGACACACTTCTCTCTTTCTTGCAGGAGAGGGTGGTGCATAACAGGAGGCAGCAGGAAAGAACTGGTGGAGGACAAGTGCGCCTGAATGTTTTAACCCCCATGTTTTAACTCCCACAGTAGTGTAGTGGTAATGTCACTGGGTTAGTAATCCAGAGGCCGAGACTAATAATCTAGAGACGTGAGTTTAAATCCCACCACGGCAGCTGGGGAATTTAAATTCAGTTAATTAAATAAATCTGGAAAAAAAAAGCTAGTATCAGTAATGGTAGCCATGAAACTATTGGATTGTCGTAAAAACCCATCTGGTTCACTAATGTCCTTTAGGGAAGGAAATCTGCCGTCCTTACCTGGTCTGGCCTATATGTGACTCCAGACCCACAGCAATGTGGTTGAATCTTAACTGCCCTCTGAAATGGCCTAGCAAGCCACTCAGTTGTATACAGCTGCTACGAAAAACAATAATGGCCCGTATTTTCCGATTGCAGGCCTGCCGCGGGCGGAGACCTGCAATCTGGAAAAATCTGCACCCTTACCTGAGGGCTCCCGGGATGCACACGCTTCCGCTCCTGGGCCTCACCAAACTTGAAGTGCGCAGGGCCCACGTATCCCAGAGGCGCATGTAGTTCACAGCATCCCTGGGATTACGTGGGCCATGGGGAGCCAATCACAGAAGGGAATCTCCCTTCATACATTTGACAGGAGACCTGTCAAATATATGAATGGAGATCAATGAAAAAACATAGTAAAACTTTAAATACATTTTTTTTAAAACCACATTTTTAAAATGACTTGAAATTATAACAAATTAAGTATTTTAAACAAAAATTTTGTTTTTTTTAAAAAATAATTAAAGCTTTTTACGGGGCTAAAAATGAACTTATCTTTTTTAAAGTATTTTTAAATGATAAATCAGTGAAAAAATATATTTTTTAAAACTTTTTTCAACTCTTATCCTGGTAAAAGCAAGCCTTACACCTGCTTTTACCAGGCCTAAGAATTGTAAGGGTTTTCTGCGGGCGGAGGGTCTCCAAAAAGCAGAACTATCCACCCGCAGATGCCCTTCTCCCGGGCAGCCGGAGGATCTGTCAAGAATGGTCTTGACAGATCGGAAATGCCGGTTTTCAGCGCATGCACTGTGCATGCCTGAAACTGGCATTTCCGATGTCCCTACGGGTGGGTACACAGCACGTACCCATCTGTAGGGATCGGAATATCTGGGCCAATAAGAATGGAACCGGATGGACAACTTGACCTCGGCACCGGCTACGGACACGGCAACAGCACACACAGCACAGTCGACTATGCAAAGTCCTCCTCACAAACATCTGGGGACTTGTGCCAAAATTGGGAGAGTTGTCCCACAGACTAGTCAAGCAACAGCCTGATACTCACAGAATCATACCTTGCAGCCATGTCCCTCCGGCAGGACAGACCCACCAGGGGTGGTGGCACAGTCAGGAAGGAGTGGCTCTGGGAGTCCTCAACATTGACTCCGGACCCAATGAAGTCTCATGGCTTCAGGTCAAGCATGGGCAAGGAAACCACCTGCTGATTACCTCCTACTGCTGATGAATCAGTACTCCTCCATGTTGAACACCACTTGGAGGAATGTACTCTGGGTGGGGGACTTCAATGTAGTACCACTACTGACTGAGCTGGCCAAGTCCTGGAGGACATAACTGCCATTGCGACAGGTGGAGAGAGAACCAACACGAGGGAAAAACCTACTTGACCTCGACCTCACCAATCTACCTGTCGCAGATGCATCTGTCCATGACAGTATTGGCAGCAGTGACCACCGCACAGTCATTGTGGAGACGAAGTCCTGTCTTCACACTGAGGACAGCCTCCATTGCGTTGTGTGGCATTACTGCCATGCTAAATGGGATAGATTCAGAACAGATCTAGTAGCTCAAAACTGGGCATCCATGAGGCGCTGTGGGTCATCAGCAGCAGCAGAATTGTATTCCACCGCAATCTGTAACCTCATGGCCTGGCATATCCCTCACTCTACCATTACCATCAAGCCAGAGGACCAACCTGGTTCAATAAGGAGTGTAGACGCGCATGCCAGGAGCAGCACCAGGCATACCTTAAAATGAGGTGCCAACCTGGGGAAGCTGCAACACAGGACTACATGTATGCTAAAAAGCAGAAGCAGCATGCTATAGACAGGGCAATGTGGTCCCACAATCAACGGATCAGATCAAAGCTCTGCAGCTCTGCCACATACAGTTGTGAATGGTGGTGGACCATTAAACAACTAACAGGAGGAGGAGGCTCCATGAATATCCCTATCCTCAATGATGGTGGAGCCCAGCACGAAAGTGCAAAAGACAAGGCTGAAGTGTTTGAAACCATCTTCAGCCAGAAGTGCCGAGTGGATGATCCATATCGGCCTCCTCCTGAGGTTACCACATTACAGAAGCCAGTCTTCAACCAATTCGATTCAGTCCACATGATATCAAGAAACGGCTGAGCGCACTGGATACAGCAAAGGCTATGGGCCCCAACAACATCCCGGCTATCGTGCTGAAGACTTGTGCTCTAGAACTAGCGGCGCCTCTAGCCAAGCTGTTCCAGTACAGCTACAACACTGGCATCTATCCAACAATGTGGAAAACTGCCCAGGTATGTCCTATCCACAAAAAGCAGGTCAAATCCAACCCGGCCAATTACCACCCCATCAGTCTACTCTCAATCATCAGCAAAGTGATGGAAGGTGTCATCAACACTGCTATCAAGTGGCACTTACTCACCAATAACCTCCTCACAGATGCACAGTTTGGGTTTCGCCAAGACCACTCGGCTCCCAACCTCATTACAGCCTTGGTCCAAACATGGACAAATATACTGAATTCCAGAGGTGAGGTGAGAATGACAGCCCTTGACATCAAGGCAGCATTTGAACGAGTGTGTCATCAAGGAACCCTTGTAAAACTGAAGTCAATGGGAATCAGGGGTAAAACGCTCCACTGGCTGGTGTCATACCTAGCACAAAGCAAGATGATTGTGATGGTTGAAGGTCAATCATCACAGCCCCAGGACATCACTGCAGGAGTTCATCAGGGCAGTGTCCTAGGCCCAACCATCTTCAGCTGCTTCATCAATGACCTTCCCTCCAACATAAGGTCAGAAATGGGGATGTTCGTTGATGACTGCACAGTGTTCAGCGCCATTCACTACTCCTCAGATAATGAAGCAGTCCATGTCCGCATGCAACAAGACCTGGACGATGTTCAGGCTTGGGCTGGTAAGTGGCAGGTAACATTCGCGCCACAGAAGTGCCAGGCAATGACTATCTCCAATAAGCAAGAGTCTAACCACCGCCCCTTGACATTCAATGGCATTACCATCGCCAAATCCCCCACCATCAACATCCTGGGGGTCACCATTGACCAGAAACTTAACTGGACCAGCCACATAAATACTTTGGCAACAAGAGCAGGTCAGAGGCCAGGTATTCTGCAGAGAGTGTCTCACCTCCTGACTCCCCAAAGCCTTTCCACCATCTACAAGGCACAGGTAAGGAGTGTGATGGAATACTCTCTACTTGCCTGGATGAGTGTAGCTCCAACAACACTCAAGAAGTTCGACACCATCCAGGACAAAGCAGCCCACTTGATTGGCATCCCATCAAACACCTTAAACACTCACTCCCTCCACCAGCGTACCGCGGCTGCAGTGTATACCATCTACAAGATGCACTGCAGCAACTCGCCAAGGCTTCTTCAGCAGCACCTCCCAAACCCCAACCTCTTCCACGGCCTTGCCAGTGATGCCCACATCCCATATAAACATAAGAACATAAGAACATAAGAAATAGGAGCAGGAGTAGACCAATCGGCCCCTCGAGCCTGCTCCGCCATTCAATAAAATCATGGCTGATCTGATCCAACCTCAACTCTAAAGAACACAAGAAGTTGGAGTAGGACCAGGCCACTCGGCCCCTGGGCCCGCTCCGCCACCCACAGGGCCTTGACCGATCCGAACTCAAACTCATGTCCAATTTCCAGCCCGCTCCCCGTAACCCCTAATTACCTTTACTTCTAGGAAACTGTCTATTTCTGTTTTAAATCTATTTAATGAAGTAGCTTCCACAACCTCTTGGGGTAGCAAATTCCACAGACCCACTACCCTCTGAGTGAAAAGTTTCTCCTCATCTCAGTTTTGAAAGAGCAGCCTCTTATTCTAAGATTATGTCCCCTCGTTCTAGTTTCACCCATCATTGGGAACATTCTCACCGCGTCCACCCGATCAAGCCCCTTCACAATCTTATATGTTTCAATAAGATCGCCTCTCATTCTTCTGAACTCCAATGAGTAGAGTCCCAATCTACCCAACCTCTCCTCATATGTCCATCCCCTCATCCCTGGGATTAACCGAGTGAACCTTCTTTGTACTGCCTCGAGAGCAAGTATGTCTTTTCTTAAGTATGGACACCAAAACTGTATGCAGTACTCCAGGTGCGGTCTCACCAATACCCTATACAACTGCAGCAATACCTCCCTGTTTTTATATTCTATCCCCCTAGCAATAAAAGCCAACATTCCATTGGCTTTCTTGATCACCTACTGCACCTGCATACTAACTTTTTGATTTTCTTGCACCAAGACCCCCAGATCCCTTTGTACTGCAGTACTTTCCAGTTTCTCGCCATTAAGATAATAACTTGCTCTCTGATTTTTCCTGCCAAAGTGCATAATCTCACATTTTCCAATATTGTATTGCATCTGCCAAATCTCTGCCCACTCACCCAGCCTGTCTATATCCCCTTGTAGGTTTTTTATGTCCTCCTCACTCTCTACTTTCCCTTCCATCTTTGTATCATCTGCAAACTTTGATATGTTACACTCGGTCCCCTCCTCCAAATCGTTAATATAGATTGTAAAGAGTTGGGGACCCAGCACTGACCCCTGCGGAACACCACTGGCTACTGGTTGCCAGTCCGAGAATGAACCATTTATCCCAAATCTCTGCTTCCTGTTAGATAACCAATCCTCCACCCATGCCAGAATATTACCCCCAATCCAGTGATTTTTATCTTGAGTAATAATCTTTTATGTGGCACCTTGTCGAATGCCTTCTGGAAGTCTAAATACACTACATCCACTGGTTCCCCTTTATCCACCCTGTACGTTATGTCCTCAAAGAACTCGAGCAAATTTGTCAGACATGACTTCCCCTTCATAAAGCCATGCTGACTTTATCCTATTAAATTATGTTTATCTAAATGTTCCGTTACTGTCTCCTTAATAATAGACTCCAAAATTTTACCCACCACAGATGTTAGGCTAACTGGTCTATAATTTCCAGCCTTCTGCCTATAACCCTTTTTAAATAAGGGTGTTACATTCGCAGTTTTCCAATCTGCCGGGACCTTTGCTGAGTTCAGGGAGTTTTGGAAAATTATTACCAAAGCATCCACAATTCCTACTGCCACTTCCCTCAAGACCCTAGGATGTAAGCCATCAGGTCCAGGGGATTTATCCGCCTTGAGTCCCATTATTTTACTGAGTACCAATTCCTTAGTGATTTTAATCATATTTAGCTCCTCCCCCACTAGAGCCCCCTGTTTGTCCAGTGTTGGGATATTCTTAGTGTCCTCTACCGTAAAGACTGAAACAAAATATTTGTTCAGCATTTTTGCCATCTCCATGTTTCCCACCATTAATTTCCCGGTCTCATCCTCTAAAGGACCTACATTTGCCTTAACCACCCTTTTTCTTTTTATATAACTATAGAAACTCTTGCTATCTGTTTTTATATTTTTTGCTAATTTATTTTCATAGTCTATTTTCCCTTTCTTAATCAATCCTTTAGTTACTTTTTGTTGTCTTTTGAAGACTTCCCAATCTTCTATCCTCCCACTAACTTTGGCTACCTTATATGTTCTTGTTTTTAGTTGGATACTTTCTTTAATTTCTTTACTTAGCCATGGATGGCTGTCATTTCTTTTACACCCTTTTTTCCTCAGTGGAATATATTTATTTTGAAAGTTGTAAAATAACTCCTTCAATGAACACCACTGCTCATGTACCGTCTTACCCTTTAATCTATTTTCCCAGTCCACTTTAATCAATTCTGCTCTCATACCATCATAGTCTCCTTTATTCAAGCTCAGTATGCTTGTTTGAGAACCAACCTTCTCACCCTCTACGATAGCAAAATACTGCGGATGCTGGAAATCCGAAATAACAACAGAAAACGCTGGAAAAACTCAGCAGGCCAGGCAGCATCCGTGGAGAGAGAAAGAGAGTTAACGTTTCAGGTCGATGACCCTTCATCAGAACTGGGAAGAGCCGGAAATCAAATAGATTTAAGGCCAGGGTAAAGCTGGGAAAAGGGGGAGGGGATAAAGGAACAAAGGGGGAGATGAAGAGACATTAAGAGATATGCAAGGCTAGAGGTGGTGTTAATGTGACAGATTAAGGCTGAATGAAGTGTGAAATCCACTGGCAGAATGAAGGACAGCTGCCAGCTTCTAGGAGGAAAAAAAAAGGTGGGGGGGGACAAATAAAAATAAAATATAAATGTGATTGGAGCTGAGGTTATGATCTAAAATTGTTGAACTCGATATTGAGTCCAGAGGGCTGTAGCGTGCCTAAACGAAAGATGAGGTGCTGTTCCTCGAGCTTACGCTGCGCTTCCGTGGAACAGTGTAATAGGCCGAGGACGGTGAGGTCAGAGTGGGAGTGAAGCGGTGAATTAAAGTGACAGGCCACCGGGAGCTCGGGGTCCCCCTTACGGACTGAACGGAGGTGTTCCGCAAAGCGGTCACCCAATCTGCGTTTGGTCTCCCCAATGTAGAGGAGTCCACATCGTGAGCAGCGAATACAGTATACTAAATTGCAGGAAGTACAAGTAAATCGCTGTTTCACCTGGAAGGGGTGTTTGGGGCCCTGGACAGTGGGAAGAGGGGAGGTATAAGGGCATGTGTTGCATCTCCTGCGCGTGCACGGGAAGGTGCCGGGCGAAGGGGAAGGGGTGCTGGGGGTGGTAGAGGAGTAGACTAGGGTGTCGCGGAGGGAGCGGTCCCTACGGAATGCTGAAAGGGGAGGTGAGGGGAAGATGTGTTTGGTGGTGGGATCACGCTGGAGGTGGCGGAAATGGCGGAGGATGATCCGTTGAATGTGAAGGCTGGTGGGGTGAAAGGTGAGGACAAGGGGAACCCTATCGTGGTTCCGGGAGGGAGGGGCAGGGGTGAGGGCAGAAGTGCGGGAGATAGAATGGACACGGTCGAGGGCCGTGTCGACCACGGTAGAGGTGAATCCTCGGTTGAGGAAAAAGGAAGACATGTCAGAAGCACTGGTATGGAAGGTGGCATCATCAGAGCAGATGCGGCGGAGACGGAGAAACTGGGAGAATGGAATAGAGTCCTTACAGGAGGCGGGGTGGGAGGAAGTGTAGTCCAGGTAGCTGTGGGAGTCAGTGGGCTTGTAGTGAATGTTAGTCAATAACCTATCCCCAGAGATGGAGATGGAGAAGTCGAGGAAGGGAAGGGAAGAGTCGGAGATGGACCATGTGAAGGTGAGGGAAGGGTGGAAATTGGAAGCATAGTGAATGAAATGTGAGTGAGGGGAGCAGAGAAATTGAGCTGGCCAATGTCACGGCGGCAGTTAGCAATGAAAAGATCAAGAGAGGGTAAGAGGCCAGAGGGCGGGGTCCAGGTGGAACGAGAATTCTGAAAGCGGGAGAAAGGGTCAGCCGTGCGGGGGGAAGACTCCTGGCCAGAGAAGTGGGCACGGAGACGGAGGCGGCGGAAAAAGAGCTCAGCATCGTGCCGAGCTCGAAATTCATTGAGATGGGGGCGTAAGGGGATAAAGCTCAGGCCTTTGCTGAGGACTGATCATTCGGAGTCAGAGAGGGGAAGGTCAGAGGGGATAGTGAAAACGCGGCAGGGGGTGAGATTGGGAGAAGGGGGGTCAGAGGAAAGTGAAGGGGAAGAAGGTTCCGGAGGGGCTTTAGTGTCCAAGAGTTGTTGAAGCTTGTGATCCTTGACATCGGAAAGGAAGAAGAAAAGTTTTTTGTTGAAGCGTCGGATGAGTCTAAGGATGAAATGGAACTGTGGACCCGGACAGCTTTGAGATAGAGTGCGTCGGTGCTGCTGAAGAGAGATGTCGAGAGTGTTCATGTGGCGCCGCATGGCGTTGAGCGTGGATCTCAAGATGCGGCGAGAGCAGTAGTTCGAGGAACGATGAATATCTTTTTCCGGTACATTGATGACTGTATCGGTGCCGTCTCCTGCTCTCGCCCTGAACTAGAACATTTCATTCACTATGCTTCCAATTTCCACCCTTCCCTCATCTTCACATGGTCCATCTCCGACTCTTCCCTTCCCTTCCTCGACTTCTCCATCTCCATCTCTGGGGATAGGTTATTGACTAACATTCACTACAAGCCCACTGACTCCCACAGCTACCTGGACTACACTTCCTCCCACCCCGCCTCCTGTAAGGACTCTATTCCATTCTCCCAGTTTCTCCGTCTCCGCCGCATCTGCTCTGATGATGCCACCTTCCATACCAGTGCTTCTGACATGTCTTCCTTTTTCCTCAACCGAGGATTCCCCTCTACCGTGGTCGACACGGCCCTCGACCGTGTCCGTTCTATCTCCCGCACATCTGCCCTCACCCCTGCCCCTCCCTCCCGGAACCACGATAGGGTTCCCCTTGTCCTCACCTTTCACCCCACCAGCCTCCACATTCAACGGATCATCCTCCGCCATTTCCGCCACCTCCAGCGTGATCCCACCACCAAACACATCTTCCCCTCACCTCCCCTTTCAGCATTCCGTAGGGACCGCTCCCTCCGCGACACCCTAGTCTACTCCTCTACCACCCCCAGCACCCCTTCCCCTTCGCCCGGCACCTTCCCGTGCACGCGCAGGAGATGCAACACATGCCCTTATACCTCCCCTCTTCCCACTATCCAGGGCCCTAAACACCCCTTCCAGGTGAAACAGCGATTTACTTGTACTTCCTGCAATTTAGTATACTGTATTCGCTGCTCACGATGTGGACTCCTCTACATTGGGGAGACCAAACGCAGATTGGGTGACCGCTTTGCGGAACACCTCCGTTCAGTCCGTAAGGGGGACCCCGAGCTCCCGGTGGCCTGTCACTTTAATTCACCGCTTCACTCCCACTCTGACCTCACCGTCCTCGGCCTATTACACTGTTCCACGGAAGCGCAGCGTAAGCTCGAGGAACAGCACCTCATCTTTCGTTTAGGCACGCTACAGCCCTCTGGACTCAATATCGAGTTCAACAATTTTAGATCATAACCTCAGCTCCAATCACATTTATATTTTATTTTTATTTGTCCCCCCCCACCTTTTTTTTTCCTCCTAGAAGCTGGCAGCTGTCCTTCATTCTGCCAGTGGATTTCACACTTCATTCAGCCTTAATCTGTCACATTAACACCACCTCTAGCCTTGCATATCTCTTAATGTCTCTTAATGTCTCTTCATCTCCCCCTTTGTTCCTTTATCCCCTCCCCCTTTTCCCAGCTTTACCCTGGCCTTAAATCTATTTGATTTCCGGCTCTTCCCAGTTCTGATGAAAGGTCATCGACCTGAAACGTTAACTCTCTTTCTCTCTCCACGGATGCTGCCTGGCCTGCTGAGTTTTTCCAGCGTTTTCTGTTGTTATTTCTCACCCTCTAATTGGATATGGAATTCAACCATGTTATGGTCACTCATTCCAAGGGGATCCTTAACTAGGACATTATTAATTAATCCTGACTCATTACACAGTACCAGGTCCAAGGTTGCTTGCCCCCTTGTAGGATCAGTTACATACTGCTCAAGAAATCCATCCCTAAGACACTCAATAAACTCTTCCTCAAGGCTGCCCTGCCCAATTTGATTTGTCCAGTTAATATGATAGTTAAAATCCCCCATAATTATAGCTGTTCCCTTATTTACATGCCCCAACTATTTCCTGATTAATACTTCTTCCAGCAGAGTTGCAACTATTAGGAGGCCTATATACTACGCCCACCAGTGTTTTTTTACCCTTATTATTCCTTATCTCTACCCAAACTGTTTCATTATCCTGATTTTTTGACCCAATATCATTTCTCTGTATTACAGTGATTCCTTCCTTTATTAACATAGCCACCCCCCCCCCCCCTTTCTTCCTGCCTGTCCTTCCTGATTGTTAAATACCCTGGCATATTTAATTCCCAGACGTTGTCACCCTGCAGCCATGTTTCTGTAATAGCCACAAGATCATACCCATACATAGTTATTTGTGCCATTAACTCGTCCATTTTGTTACGAATGCTACGTGCATTCAGATAAAGAACTTTCAAATGTTTTTTGTGACGCTTACTTCCTGCTTTTTCCTTATTTAACACTTTGGGGTAAAAATTCAGTTGGTTGCGCCTCCCGTTAGCGCCTTAAGAGGACGCTAATGGGGCGCAAAGCCGCTAACGCCCGGGCGCAGCGATGTTTGCGCCGCTTGAGAACTTAACTTGAGATTGTGCGGCGGCGCTAAAACTTACCGCTGCGACCACCTGCGCGCGCAGATTGTGACGTCATTCCATGGTGCAACGCCCTTGTGGCGCCCCGGAGCAGAAATTGAGTGGCGCCCCCTGCCTTACCGCCTGGCGCATCCAACTACCAGAAGACTGGAACGCTATCAATCGCTGTGGGGCTGGGGGTGGGGGCGCTATTTAAAGGGGGCCTCTTCCTGTCTTTTATTGTTGGTGGCATTTTTGAACTACGCATTCTGAGAGAGAGAGGGAGAGACTTCTGGAGAGATTCAACGTTGTGGGAAGGAGATTTGGGTACTGAGCAGCACTTTGCAGGTTCATTTTGATTTGCCATTCCTTGTATCGATTTAGCAGAGACTGTGGGAGCTGCACTCTGAGCTCTTTGCCTGGTTCTCTCCATTGTTCTTTCCAGCACATTTGATGTGCAAGTCTCTCCAGGCCGAGATTCAAGGCTGCAATGAACAGGATGTGGATGGAAAGCAAGATTAACCATTCCCTTTAAGAACTGGCCCGTGCCATTGTGTGTGTGTTCCATTGCTGACTGACATTACATGAGCTTCGCCAGCGCTCTGAGTTAGCGCCTCACTCCTTGGCCTTTGCGCCTTAAGACAGGTGTGCAGCGCCTGCTTTAGCGCTCCACTCACCTCCTGGGGCGGCAAACGTGAAGTTTCCAGTCAGTGCCGATAATTAGCGCCAGGCGCTAATATTTGCGTCCAGATGATATTTGCGCCCCAAATGGGGCGCGACCTAATTTCTACCCCTTTACCTTTTACTCCATACCTTCTGTCCCTTCCTGACATGCTTTCCTCTATCTCCCTGCTCAGGTTCCCAACCCCCTGCCACATTAGTTTAAATCCTCCCCAACAGCACTAGCAAACACTCCCCCTAGGCCAGCGGTCCCGGCGCTGCCCAGGTGCAGACCGTCCGGTTTGTACTGGTCCCACCTCCCCCAGAACCGGTTCCAATGTCCCAGGAATTTGAATCCCTCCCCCATGCACCATTCCTCTAGCCACGTATTCATTTGAAATATCCTCCTATTTCTACTCTGACTAGCACGTGGCACTGGTAGCAATCCTGAGATTACTACCTTTGAGGTCCTATTTTTTAATTTACCTCCAAACTCCCTATATTCTGCTTTTAGGACCTCACCCCCATTTTTACCTATTGTAGAATTCGCAATATATCGCGATTTTATTAATAAGGAGAAAACACAGAGTTTCGTTCAAACAGCTTTTATTTCAGCAGAATGCTGCCAGGTTTAAAGTGGACACAAGCAGCCTGTAAAATGGCCGCCGCACCTCGTGACAGAACATTCTAGACTTTTCAACAGGCAGACAAGATGGCGTTCCAATAAACATTTGTGCAAGATCGATTAAGATTCAGCACAGTGAAGATAATACACGAGACATTATGGGTTTGCAGTATACACATAAATACTGAAATCGGTCTCCCAGGTACGAATGAAAGCTATTGTACCGAGTAATCAAGGGCCCATCCAAAAGACATTAATATGTAAAATCCCAACGACTCTACGATGAGAGAGCCGTTAACAGGTAGTCATACAAAACACTTGGAAGCCCCACAACCCCTCCAGGGAGAACACCGACCGATTTAACAACGGGAGAAATATTAACAGGTACTCAGACATTTACGAGTAGCCCCGAAACCCATTAAGAACGGAGATCACCCATACAAGACATTTGAGCGCCAGACCCTAAACAAAAGAATGGACATTAAGGTTGGGCGGGAAACGGAAGATTTTGTACTATAATTGCAGGCTCCAAACCGTCCATCTTTCTCTTATCCGATCGACTCTTATCATCGTGGCTGCTCCTGTGTACTCGTAGTCGGGCTCCTGCTTGCCTGTTGACTCTTTGAAAAAAAGACTGTTGAACTTTCTGATCCGTTCGGATCTACCTCGTGCCGCGTAACGAAGACCTATGTTGGTAACTGGCAGCGGAACCAAGGGCCCGAGATGAGATGAGATGAGATGAGATGAGAAGAGAGGAAGACCATATCCATCGCCACGGTCAGTAAATCCCGACCGCGCCTGTAGGTCGAACAGCCAAGTTTTCCTTGCCAGGAAGACTTCTTCGAAAAGAACATATCACATCGATGATATTGACTGAACTGTGCTCGGAAAAGTACCTGTTAAACCAACCAACACAGGTCTTCATCACAGCAGACGGTCCAGCCTGATAGCCGGAGCAGCAGAAGCAAGTAAACAAGTGGGACCAGGAGATCTCCTGACCGACACGTGGGTGCTGCGGTGAAAAACATCCGATCAGCTATTCGGAATTTCTCCGAGTTATCACGAGTGGTGAGCATGAGTCTCGAGATCCTACGAATCTAGTTAGGATAGATATTGATAGGGGAGGGTTTAAGGATTAAGGATATTTGTAATGTGTGCCCCTATTTACGGTGTGCCGTTCGTTCCTCGTTTCCCTAGGATCGACTATATAACTGCTTGTAAGATTGTACTGTCATTAATCTGTGCTTATGACATGTATTTCATAATCTTAAGTATCATGCAATAAAGATTTTCCATTTCGTACCATTCAACCGAGTCTACATGAGTTTCATCTCCATTACTGCTCTCGCACCTAAGTCCAGTGTCTAGAACCGTAAGGGCGAGTGATTCGAACCACTCACAGGTGTGTCTAGTGTTCCCAGACTGGCTGGAGACCAGAACAGGCAACAAGGCCTAGACCCGCACTGACATACAGGCTGCACAGAGCCGCGTGAATCTCACAGGCTGCGAGACACGCACGGTCAGAATCCCTTACAGAAAATGGCGACCGTGGCAGGACACTGGCAGCGAGAGGGTAGTGTGTTAGACTTTGGAATGACTGTACGAAATGTTATGCAGGAAAAGATAGCAGATTATGTGTTCGGAAAGGTTAATCTAACTAAGAAGTGGATAAGTGAATTGTTAGCGGATAAAAGCCCGCTAGAGGCAGCCGAAAGGTGGACAGATAGTAAAGAACATAGAAAGACACTTGAGAAAGCAGTCTGGCTTATGTGTTACAAAAGGCAGGTTCAGATTTCAAACCAGACCATTACAGCGCTAGTAGCTCGAATCAGTCACTTAGAGGGAGAAATGGATGAGAAGGTTTCTGGAGGGGAGGTGCTCATTTAGAATTTAAATGAGTTACACCAAGAAAGCCAGGAAATCTCCAGTCACCTTAAAACAAGGATAGATTATCTCGAGTGCCAGGTCACTGAAGCAAAGTTAAATGAGAGCAGGTTAAAGGAAAGATGTAACCGCCAAGCTGCCCAGATAAGAACTCAAGAAGAGAGCTTAACGGGGGTTAGGGCGGCATATAAGTTGGCCCTTGAGGATAAGTTTGAGGGAGCCGACCATAGCGCCTGCCAAAGGGAGATAGAGCACCTCAAGAAGGCCGTAAACAAAGCGAACGGCATGGTGTGCCTTATCAGTCCGTCAGCACACCAGCCGTTAGTAGGTGAGAAGTTTAAGAAATCCCCACCAAGTAAAGCAGAAGAAGTAGTAGCCACTGCGCCCTCCGCGCCACCCAGCTATTCGGAAACCTGGGTAAGGGAGGAAGCAATGGAAGAAACAAAAGAGCCCATTGAGAAAGAAGTAGGAAAGGGACCGTTGTATCCAGTAACGGGTATTAAAAGGGGCCCAAACAGAAACGGTGGGGAAGAACCGGGGGATCTCCTCGGACAGCTGGTGTTGCCTCACAGCTCACACCAGCTGAGAGCTATGATAAATCACGTACGGAAGCTGACCGAGTCAGACGACCCTTCCGTACATTTCAGAGAAGTTGAGCAAGCCGCAGCCATTAACGGCTGCGATGATGGGGAGACAGCAAAAATGCTGCTGTTCTCATTAGACAGCTCGGTCCTTCAGTGTCTCTCAGGCGAGAGCAAGAGGGGAACCAAGACTTATGAGGAATTGAGGGATGAGGTCCTGGAAGTGTTGGGGGCGAACGATGAAGGTCCGTTTGCTAGAGTGGGACAGACAGTGCAGATGGAGGGAGAACCCCCGAAGGTTTTTGCCGACAGGCTGTGGCCAGTATATGAGCGCAGCTGCCTAGGTGCGCCCGAGCGCGAAGATGTGGAAGGCACCGCTTTAACTCATTGGCTTAGGTGCATAATAGCCAACAGTTTACCAGCCGTCAGAGAGCAGGCAAAAGCATGGTTTGATCCCAATGACCCCAACATTACGGAAGAGTCGGTCTTGAATCGACTCACGTTAGGATATCGCAATATAAGGGGTATGGCGACACGTCCCCTTAAGGGAAGAGTACATGAGGTACGACCCGCAGCCCCGTATCAAAGAGAGTGGCATCAGGAGGGTAATCGCGCCCCACAGGCAGGTAATGCTTGTTACGGGTGTGGGAAGACAGGGCACTGGCGCAAGCATTGCAGGAACCCTTGGAAGGATTCCAAGGATAAAAATCCCGCGGTCCGAGCCCAGGCGCCTGTCCCGGCTAAGGAAGCTAAGGCACCCACCCCTCCCGACGACATCGAAGTAGTGTTAGGAGCCATGCGCAATCTAATCTTGAGTGCACGTGGACAGGTGGCGGTCGCAACCGGCCCCGTAGGTGCCGCAGGACCGTCTAATAATACCCAATGACTAGAGCCCACGCAGCCTGCCTACCTGTGTCCTTTTAAAGGACACGCACAGGAGGGGGTCTGCGGTGAGGAGGCCAGGTTAAAAGAGCAGGCCTTGCGGGAGGAGAACGCACGCTTAATAGGGAAAATAGATGGGCTGGAAGGGCAGCTTAGAGAGCAGGCCCTGCGGGAGGAGAACGCCCGATCAATGGGAAAGTTAGACGTGCTCAGGCTAGAAGCGCAGCTTAGTGAGATAAAAGCAGCCTACAGGGTAGCCAAAAGCCGGGAGTATGAGGATGTAAACCAGTGCAAACTGTACCAGCCAGGTGCGCAAAGGAAAACAAGTGGGAAAGCACAGCCCCAGGTAGGACCACAAGGCACACAGGCAGGCAAAGCAGCTTGCATCAGGGGAGGGGACATCCCGGACGATCATGCAGCGTTTTTCTGGAATTGGGGGTTAGATGAGGAAGAATTCAGGGTACTCGGGTCAGATGAGGATAGTGCAGATGAGAATAGTGATGACGACGGGTGGTTTCTGAGGAACGGTCTGGAGGGAATGGGGGCTGCAGATAGAGATCCACACAGGGTGGACACACAAGCTGCAGGTCCCGAAGACAGGAGGGAGGAGCTAGGGGAGGCAGGGCCAGCCGCTATGGGAGCACAGAGAGTACCGGTATGGCTCCCAGAGATGTGGCCGCCCGCTTTGAACGTCCCGCCCTCGGGGGAGGCAGAGATCGCGAGTGAAGGGCCGCCTGCTGGGCCGAGCAGGGCGGAGCCACAAACTGCAAGCCCCGAGGTTAGGGAGGCGGAGTCAGCGGAGGCGGAGCCAGCGACTGTGGTGGAACCCCAGGTCATCCCGATGGAAGTCTCGGAACCCGGTCCGTCCGTCACGGAACCCCCGCCCATAGCAACTCCCCGTAGGTCAAGTAGAGAACCCCAGCCCAGGAGGATGTGGTCATGTCCCCAGACTGCCCCAAGGCGTAGAGTTAAGGTTAAGATAACCCAGATACAGGCCGGCCACATCGCAGCAGCAACAGGCTGCGGCAGATCAGAGGGAAGGGTCAGTGCAGCAACAGGCTGCGGCAGATCAGAGGGAAGGGTCAGTGCCCTCCCACCGTCGGGAAGAGCTCGCAGCAGCCTTCTCAGAATTTAAAGGGGCCGCCCTGAGAACGGGCGGCACTGTAAAGTTATAAGTTTTAAGTTTTAAGTTAATAGTTCAAGGTTAAGTTTATAGTTTTTTTAATAAGGTTAAGATTGTAGTGTTTTTAACAGAAAACGATAAAATGATGGGAGCTTTAAAGATAGGTTTGGTTAAAGTTTATTCAGCGAACGTTGAAGTTTACGTGAGGCGAGGTCAGGGGACCCGCTCACCCTTCACAAAAGCCAGAGACTCTTGCGAGGCTGGCTACCTCATTCTATCTGATCACAGGAACCAAGGAAGGATGGAACGAATTCTAGTATTGCTCGCGGCAATCGGATGTGGATTGGCCTATCGAGGCCGCACCAAGGATGTCGTGGTGTTTGGATGTTCCGGGGACACGGCCCCCATCGCGGTGGATGGGACCGGAAGACGGGAGGCAGAGGAGACCACCACCTATTTCCACAAGGGAAGGTGGCCAGGATGGCTGGGAACGAACTCAACGGAGTATTCTAGCACATCGGGGTTTGCCTACAAAGAGACTTCTTTACTGTGCCCCAAAGTAAGGATCATCGCACCCAGGATCAGCGTCACCGTCGGCAAACGGATTTGTTTGACTTGTAGTGGGAAGGTCCCATTGAGCCGATGGTGGTGGCTGCGAAAGCTGAGCAAAACTATGAGGAACTCCTCGGTCGAGTGGGAACGACTGGGTAATAATACCCATCGGACAATTACGGGGACAAACGGACAAGTGAAAGTCTGTTGGGACAAATGGTGGGAACCGGACGAGGGAATTTATGTATGTATGTGGGGGTCAAAGTACGTTTGCCCCAAAGGCATCTCCATATTTTTCATTAATCAATGGCAGGATAACGGACAGGGGATGAGGTGGGATGCGAGCACCAGGGGGTGCGGAGCCCCATTCTCCCCGATCCCAGTAAATGCCACTGAGCTCATTACGCGCCCACGCAAAGCCCCGCCCACGATTCCGGTGGTTCTAGCTGAGGAAGAAGGGTGCCCTAAAACTAGTAAGGGACCCGGGAATGGTTTGGTACTGGTCCCCACAGACCAGATACTATTTCAGGGAGTACATTACGCGGTGGCCTCGGTGATTTTAAATCTCACCGAGGTGCGGTTACCAGAGTGGTGCCCCAAAAAGACGGAACAGTTGTACCAGGTCCTGTTGACCAAGATGTTCAGACAATTTTACGAATTCGATTTCGCGGAAATTGATAAAACAAGTTTGTACACCGCACCACAGGAAGTTTTGAATCAAGCAGGAAGGCAAAGAAGGGGTTTGGTGAACGATGCGTTCACTGCTTTTAACACGGGTACATCTGTGGTCAACGCTCTAGACAGTGTGGAGCTGCAGACCCAGATTAATGGTTTAAAGACACAATTAAAAGACATTCTAACAGATGAGAATAAAGTGGTAGGGTCGGGTCTACACAAGGACCAAGCCATGACTCTCCATTTAAAGGAAATTATAGCAGAGTTGGAGAAACATGCAAAGACGGTAAATGCCCTGATTAGGGAAGATCGGAATGCATCCGATCAAGCTGCGCAGAACGAGGTGTGCGTGCTTTACGGGGCGTGGTTACTGGGCGAGGGCCGCAGTAATTTGGAGGATTTAAAACAAGGTTTGGTTCCGTCCTGGATAAGTAACAAACACCTGCGGGCGCTCCACCCTTTTCAGAACGCATTAAGTCCGTGCCAGCTCAGGCTAGCTTCAGAAGCTTACCCAGTCCCCGTGGACTGCGGACGTTCAAACCATACTATCATGGGTATAGTTTTACGTATGCCGGTTTTGGGCGACACAGCAAAGCCCGCCCCGGTATATCGGGTAGAGAACATTGGTGTCATTCAGGGGGGAGCCCACATTCGTTACGCAGCGGTTCCACCTTACGTCATCCGCTGGGAGCAAACGATGACAGGTACAGATCTCTCTGGTTGTCGTGGCAGGGGAGCACACATAATACTGTGTCCCCAGCACTTGAATGCCTTTTTAACACCACAGTGCGGGTTCAGAACGGCTGGCGCCAAGTCCATGAATTGTACCATGGAGGCAATGGCAAAAGATCATGTGCCTCCGCAGGTAGCATACATCGGGGGTGGAACATATTGTGTTACCACTGCAGCGCAACACTACCAGCATGGAAACCGTAGCCGGTGTCCGGTGAGTGACAGCAGTTTCTGTTTCAAACCCAGGACGGAAGTTCAAGTAGCACAACAGCGAATTATCCCAATCCCTGAACCATCCACTGTTCATCTAACAGTAAAAGAGAATTTCACCGACTTGCAGCGATTCGTCGCGCATTTTGGATACCTCATTCCCCCTCTCCCTGAACACCTCACCAAACTTTTAAAAGCCGTCGCGGTGTCACAGAAACATTTTTACACATTAGAGCAGAAAACTGTCGAAATAGGAACAGACATTTTGGATATAGTAGTTCCACCGTGGTGGAATCTGTTCACTAATATTGAAGTGCCTTCATGGATCAGAATAGCCTCCCACATTTTAGTCGTATGCCAAGTTTTTATTGTAGTGTACCTATTGGTCGTACATTGTAAAAGAGACAAGCGCCTCACCAAGCATGAAAACACGGGAGAGTGGCGAGAACGTTACGTGCGCGTGCACGATGAAAGCACCGTGTGATCGGAAAATGGCGTCACTCCCGCTCGCCACGTGCGCCGCGGAAGTTTGTACTCGATCATGATTTTCAGAGATTGTAAATACGTTGGGAACTCGACATGTTTTAAGAGTTGGTGTTGATTATTTTGGTAATGGTGTTATAGTTAAAAATGATTGTTTGGTTTTGGGTTTTGTTTTTCCTTTCCCTGAATAAAAGATGAATATACAGGTGATACGAGAGGCATCGGCCTGGTTACGCCGGGAAGGAAAACAAGTGGTGTAAGTTTAAGGGCAAATAATGCCTACGGTGATATAAAATGTAATTTTCTTGGGAAATAAGGACGACACAGAGACCCTAGCTAGGTTAAAGTTATGGGATTAATTTGCTGGATTCGGAGAGAAAATCGAGATAATATTGCTCACCACTATGATTTTTGATACGATAAGCGGAGTTATTCGCATCAACAGGAGGGACTGTAGAATTCGCAATATATCGCGATTTTATTAATAAGGAGAAAACACAGAGTTTCGTTCAAACAGCTTTTATTTCAGCAGAATGCTGCCAGGTTTAAAGTGGACACAAGCAGCCTGTAAAATGGCCGCCGCACCTCGTGACAGAACATTCTAGACTTTTCAACAGGCAGACAAGATGGCGTTCCAATAAACATTTGTGCAAGATCGATTAAGATTCAGCACAGTGAAGATAATACACGAGACATTATGGGTTTGCAGTATACACATAAATACTGAAATCGGTCTCCCAGGTACGAATGAAAGCTATTGTACCGAGTAATCAAGGGCCCATCCAAAAGACATTAATATGTAAAATCCCAACGACTCTACGATGAGAGAGCCGTTAACAGGTAGTCATACAAAACACTTGGAAGCCCCACAACCCCTCCAGGGAGAACACCGACCGATTTAACAATGGGAGAAATATTAACAGGTACTCAGACATTTACGAGTAGCCCCGAAACCCATTAAGAACGGAGATCACCCATACAAGACATTTGAGCGCCAGACCCTAAACAAAAGAATGGACATTAAGGTTGGGCGGGAAACGGAAGATTTTGTACTATAATTGCAGGCTCCAAACCGTCCATCTTTCTCTTATCCGATCGACTCTTATCATCGTGGCTGCTCCTGTGTACTCGTAGTCGGGCTCCTGCTTGCCTGTTGACTCTTTGAAAAAAAGACTGTTGAACTTTCTGATCCGTTCGGATCTACCTCGTGCCGCGTAACGAAGACCTATGTTGGTAACTGGCAGCGGAACCAAGGGCCCGAGATGAGATGAGATGAGATGAGATGAGAAGAGAGGAAGACCATATCCATCGCCACGGTCAGTAAATCCCGACCGCGCCTGTAGGTCGAACAGCCAAGTTTTCCTTGCCAGGAAGACTTCTTCGAAAAGAACATATCACATCGATGATATTGACTGAACTGTGCTCGGAAAAGTACCTGTTAAACCAACCAACACAGGTCTTCATCACAGCAAACGGACCAGCCTGATAGCCGGAGCAGCAGAAGCAAGTAAACAAGTGGGACCAGGAGATCTCCTGACCGACACGTGGGTGCTGCGGTGAAAAACATCCGATCAGCTATTCGGAATTTCTCCGAGTTATCACGAGTGGTGAGCATGAGTCTCGAGATCCTACGAATCTAGTTAGGATAGATATTGATAGGGGAGGGTTTAAGGATTAAGGATATTTGTAATGTGTGCCCCTATTTACGGTGTGCCGTTCGTTCCTCGTTTCCCTAGGATCGACTATATAACTGCTTGTAAGATTGTACTGTCATTAATCTGTGCTTATGACATGTATTTCATAATCTTAAGTATCATGCAATAAAGATTTTCCATTTCGTACCATTCAACCGAGTCTACATGAGTTTCATCTCCATTACTGCTCTCGCACCTAAGTCCAGTGTCTAGAACCGTAAGGGCGAGTGATTCGAACCACTCACAGGTGTGTCTAGTGTTCCCAGACTGGCTGGAGACCAGAACAGGCAACAAGGCCTAGACCCGCACTGACATACAGGCTGCACAGAGCCGCGTGAATCTCACAGGCTGCGAGACACGCAGGGTCAGAATCCCTTACACTATATCGTTGGTGCCTATGTGCACCACGACAGCTGGCTGTTCGCACTCCCCCTCCAAAATGAATTTAAAAAAGAAAATAAATGGAGGACACAGTTGTGGCCATCATAGGAAGGGGCATCACTGAGGCTGTGGCCACTAGCAGGGCTGGAGGGATTGATAATGAGAGTATCTGCATATCTAATCCTCCTTCTCTCATTCCACTTCTCCCTCATCCCACAATCTCTTCTGACTCACAAGCTGAAGATGATGTAAGCACGCACTTCTTACTTTCTCCTCTCCCCTCACCATAGAAACATAGAAGATAGGAGCAGGAGTAGGCCATTCGGCCCCTCGAGCCTGCTCCGCCATTCGATGAGATCATGGCTGATCATCCAAACTCAGTACCCTGTCCCTGCCTTCTCCCCATATCCCTTGATACCTTTAGATTTAAGAAATATATCTAACTCATTCTTGAATATATTTAATGACTTGGCCTCAACTACCTTCTGTGGTAAAGAATTCCACAGGTTCACCACTCTCTGGGTGAAGAAATTCATCCTCATTTCTGTCCTAAATGGCTTACCCCTTATCCTTAGACTATGACCCCTGGTTCTGGACTCTCCGAACATCGGGAACATTCTTCCTGCATCTAGTTTGTCCAGACCTGTCAGAATTGTATATGTTTCGATGAGATCCCCTCTCATTCTTCTATACTCCAGCGAGTATAAGCCCAATCGACCCAATCTCTCCTCATATGTCATTCCTGCCATCCCAGGTATCAGCCTTGTGAATCTTCGCTGAACTCCTTCCATGGCAAGAACATCCTTCCTCAGATAAGGCGACCAAAACTGCACACAGTACTCAAGGTGTGGTCTCACCAAGGCCCTGTACAAATGCAGCAGGACATCCCTGTTCCTATACTGAAACCCTTTCGCTACGAAGGCCAACATACCATTTGCCTTCTTCACCGCCTGCTGCACCTGCATGCTTACTTTCAGCGACTGGTGCACAAGGACACCCAGGTCTCGTTGCACTTCCCCTTCTCCCAATCTATTGCCATTCAGATAATAGTCTGCCTTTCTGTTTTTGACACCAAAGTGGATAACCTCGCATTTATCCACGTTATATTGCATCTGCCACGCTTCTGCCCACTCACCCAACCTGTCCAAATCATCCTGGAGTTTCTCGGTATCCTCCTCGCAGCACACACTCCCACCCAGCTTTGTGTCATTTGCAAACTTGGAGATATTACATTTAGTTCCCTTATCTAGATCATTAATGTATATTATGAATAGCTGGGGTCCAAGGACTGATCCCTGCGGTACCCCACTAGTCACTGCTTGCCACTTGGAAAAAGACCCATTAATTCCTACTTTTTGCTTTCTGTCCGCCAACCAGTTCTCTATCCAAGTCAATACCTTGCCCCCAATCCCATGTGCCTTAACTTTACACGCTAATCTCTTATGCGGGACCTTATCGAAAGCCTTTTGAAAGTCCAAATACACCACATCTACTGGTTCTCCCTTATCTATTTTCCCAGTTACATCCTCAAAAAATTCCAGTAGATCAGTCAAGCACGATTTACCTTTTGTAAATCCATGTTGACTTTGTCCGATCCTGTCACTGTTTTTCAAGTGCTCAGCTATTACATCCTTTACAATGGACTCTAGCATTTTCCCCATTACCGATGTCAGGCTTACCGGTCTGTAATTCCCCGCTTTCTCTCTACCACCCTTTTTGAATAGTGGGGTAACATTAACTACCCTCCAATCCATGGGTACAGTTCCAGATTCCATCGAATGTTGGAAGATGATCAGCAATGCATCTACTATTTCTAGGGCCACTTCCTTAAGTACCCTAGGACGTAGATTATCAGGCCCTGGGGATGTATTGGCCTTCAATCCCGTCAATTTCCCGAACACCATTTCCCTGCAAATACTGATTTCTTTCAGTTCCTCCCTTTCATCAGACCCTATGTTCTCCAACATCTCTGGGAGGTTATGTGTGTCCTCCTTTGTGAAGACAGAACCAAAATATGCATTTAATTGGTCTGCCATTTCTTTGTTCCCCATTATAACTTCCCCCGCTTCTGAGTGCAAGGGGCCTACACTTGATTTCACTAATCTTTTTCTCTTCACATATCTATAAAAGCTCTTACAGTCAGTTTTTATGTTCTCAGCAAGCTTACTTCCATATTCTATTTTCCCCTTCTTAATTAATCCCTTTGTCCTCCTTTGTTGAATCCTAAACTGCTCCCAATCCTCAGGGTTACCGCTTTTTCTGGCCAATTTATATGCCCTCTCCTTGAATCTTATGTTATCCCTAATTTCCCTTGTTAGCCACGGTTGAGTCACACTTTTTGTTTTATTCTTATGCCACACTGGGATGAACAAATTCTGTAGTTCATCCATGCAGTCTTTGAATGTTTGCCATTGCCTATCCACCGTCAACCCCTTGAGTGACATTCCCCAATCAATCCTACCCAATTCGCGCCTCAGACCATCATAGTTTCCTTTATTTAAATTCAGGACCCTAGTATCTGATTCAACTACTTCACTCTCCATCATAATGAAGAATTCTATCATATTATGATCACTCTGACCCAAGGGGCCTCGTACAACAAGATTGCTAAATAATCCTTCCTTGTTACATAATACCCAGTCTAAGATGGCCTGATCTCTGGTTGGTTCCTCGACATATTGTTCCAGAAAACCATCCCGTAAACATTCTAGGAATTCCTCCACCACAACCCAACCCTTGTCGTTTTTCATTTCAGATACCCTAGAAGTGGAACCTTCCCAGTTTGCAGAGGGAGAGGATGATGATGTGAAGATGAAGAGACATAAGAACATAAGAAATAGGAGCAGGAGTAGGCCATTTGGCCCTTCGAGCCTGCTCCGCCATTCAATAAGATCATGGCTGATCTTTTACCTCATCTCCACTTTCCTGCACTATCCCCATATCCCTTGATTCCCTTAATATTCAAAAACCTATCGATCTCTGTCCTGAATATACTCAATGACTGAGCCTCCACAGCCCTCTGGGGTCGAGAATTCCAAAGATTCACCACCCACTGAGTGAAGAAATATCTCCTCATCTCAGTCCTAAATGGCCGACCCCTTAATCTGAGACTGTGACCCCTGGTTCTAGACTCCCCAGCCAGGGGAAACTTCCTCCCTGCATCTACCCTGTCAAACCCAGAGGTTTCAATGAGATCACCTCTCATTCTTCTAAACTTTAGAGAATTTAGGCCTAGTCTACTCAATCTCTCCTCAAAGGACAATCCCCCCATCCCAGGAACCAGTCTGGTGAACCTTCATTGCACAATCCCTTTCTGGCAAGTATATCCTTCCTTAGGTAAGGAGACCAAAACTGTACACAATACTCCAGGTGTGGTCTCACCAGGGCCCAATATAATTGCAGTAAGATGTCTTTACTCTTATACTCAAATCGTCTTGTAATAAAGGCCAACATACCATTTGCTTTCGTAATTGCTTGCTGTACCTGCGTGTTAACTTTCAGTGATTCGTGTACAAGGACACCCAGGTCCCTCTGAACACCAACATTTCCCAATCTTTCAACATTTAAAAAATACTCTGCTTTTCTATTTTCCTACCAAAGTAGTTAACATCACATTTCTCCACATTAAATTCCATTTGCCATGTTCTTGGCCACTCACTTAGCCTGTCTATATCCCCTTGAATCCTCCTTGCATCCTCCTCAAATCTTACATTCCCACCCAGCTCTGTATCATCAGCAACTTGGATAAATTACATTTTGGTCCCCTCATCCAAATAATTGATGTAGATTGTGAATAGTTGAGGCCCAAGCACTGATCCTTGCGGAACCCCACTAGTTACAACCTACCAACCCGAAAATGACCCATTTATTCCTATTGTCTGTTTTCTGTCCATTAACCAATCCTCAATCCTTGCTAGTATATTACCCCCAATCCCATGTGCCCTAATTTTGTTTAATAACCTCTTGTGTGGCACCTTATCGAATGCATTCTGAAAATCCAAATACACCACATCCACTGGTTCCCCCTTATCTATTCTGCTAGTTACAACCTCAAAAAACACTAACAGATTTGTCAAACACGATTTCCCTTTCATAAATCCGTGTTGACTCTGCCCAATCGTATTATTATTTTCTAAGTGCCCTGTTACCACGTCTTTAATAATAGATTCTAGCATTTTCCCTACTACTGATGTCAGGCTAACTAATCTGTAGTTTCCGTTTTCTCTCTCCCTCCTTTCTTAAATAGTGGGGTTACATTTGCTACCTTCCAATCCATGGGAACCGTTCCAGAATCTATGGAATTTTGGAAAATGACAAGCAATGCATCCACTATCTCTATAGCCACCTCTTTCAAAACCGTGGGATGTGGGCCATCAGGTCCTAGGGATTTATCGGCTTTCATTCCCATTAATTTCTCCTGTACTATTTTTTCACTAATACTAATTTCTTTCAGTTGCCTTGGTTCTTCACTATTTCCGGGAAGTTTTTTGCGTCTTCTTCCATGAAGACAGACACAAAGTATTTGTTTAATTTCTCTGCCATTTCCTTATTCCCTATTATAACTTCTCTTGTCTCAGCCTGTAAGGGACCCATATTTACTTTGGCTAATCTTTTCCTTTTTACATACCTATACAAGCTTTTACAGTCTGTTTTTATGTCTCTCGCTAGTTTACTCTCATATTCTATTTTCCCTTTCTTCATCAATTTCTTGGTCCTCCTTTGCTAAGTTCTAAAATCCATCAATCCTCGGGCTTACTACTCCTTTTGGCAACATTATAAGCCTCTTGCTTTGATCTAATACTATCTTTAACTTCTCTAGTTAGCCACGGTTGGACCACTTTTCCTGTGGGGTTTTTGTGCCTGAAGGGAATGTATATTTGTTTTAAATTATATATTCATTCTTTAAATGCTAGCCTACCATCATACTTTTTAATGTAGTTTCCCAATCTACCATAGCCAACTCGTCCCTCATACCTACGTAGTTTGCTCTGTTTAGATTTTTAAGACCCTAGTTTCGGATTTAACTAAATCACTTTCAAACATCATATTATGGTTACTCTTCCCTAAAGGCCCCTTTACTACAAGGTCATTAATTAACCCACCTTCACTCGATCTTACACTCGCAGCCACCAGCTCAGAGACTGACACCGCTAGCAGTGTAGAGGCAAGGATAGAAGAGGCATCTGCATGTGGTGAGACACAGAGCACAAGTGCACAGGATTCAGTGCGGGGGAAAGGATAGCATTGGTACCAGCTCATCGGAAGGTGAGGTCACACACTAGTTCACTAATTCTGGTGCAGAGGAGTTAGTTGAGGACTTTGATGGGCCAGGCTACAGAAGAAGGCTGATGGGTGTACACAATCAAATGCTTAGTGCATTGGAAAGCCTGCCAGAAAGCCTGCGCTCAATGTCAAGTTGGTGTTGGAGGAGTCCAACACCAACTTGGCACAGGATTTTGCGCAGAGCATGGAGAACATCCTTTCCAACAAGGAACGGGTTGTCACCACCATCAGCACACCTGCGGAACCCGCCATGATGCAGCATCTAATAGCTGATATCACAACTTCCATTGCAGGACAAACAGCTTCCATCAAAGCTCAGACTGCTGCAGTGGAAGTACAATTGCTGCCATCGTGACTCTGGGTACTGCTGTTCAAAGGGGTTTCCAGCTCGTCACAGCAGTCCATCAATCTGTTCTCCAACAGATCACTAGGATTGCTAAGGCTCCACCCCGGGAGAGTGGCAGTGGCTCCATGGAGTATGAACCTGCTGTCCTCTCTCAGGATGACAGCATTCATCCTCCTACCCCTGCCACTCCGCCAGTGCCCTTGCTGTTGCCTGTCAGCCAATCAGGCCAGACTGCTGCAGCCCATGCCAAGATGGTGCAGTCAAAAGCCGGGCTTTCTGGGCCCAGAACTGCTCAAAGTCATCCTCCAAGGTCGTCTACAGTCTCCTCAATTGAAAGTTAGCAGCCTTTCACCACCCATGCTGCAGCCACTGGGGAAAAAGCCTCATAGGCGCACTAAGGTAGGCAAAGTCACACGGTAGACAGGCACAAAGGGAATGCATAATGGTGATTATTGTAATTTTCTATGCATTATTTAATGAGTGAATTTATAAAGTTGGATTGGAATGTGCATTTTCAGGTGGCTTTTATTTTTGTGTTGTCGGAAAGAGGACAATGTGATGGTCAGTAATGGAGGAAAGGTAAGAAGTGTGGGACTGTTGGTGAATGGGGAGTTGTGATTAAGGTTACAGGTATCACTCATTAATTATTTGATCATGTAGAGCCTGGCCAGTAAAGTGCTGTCTACGTTGTAGCCTCCCTCCCCTTCCCTTTCCTGTTCCGCCACTTCCTTCTCCTCCTCTTCTTCTTCGTGCTTCTGTTCCTCAGCTTCTTGCCTGATAGTTGATGGCAAGGCCTGTTCCCTCATAATGGCCTGGTTCTACACTATGCAGCATACTTCCACAAATCTTGATACCCGCTCAGCTGAGTACTGCAGGTCTCCTCCAGAGCGGTACAGGCAGCAGAAGCATTGCTTGAGGGCGCCGATGGTCTGCTCTATAATCTTCCTTGTGGCAGCATGGCTCTCATAGTATGCCTGCTGTGCACATGTGCATGGGTTCCGGACCGGAGTCATGAGCCATGTCATTAGTGGATAACCCTAGTTGCCCAGTTGCTGGCCTTTGACCTTTAACAAGCTGGTTCAAATACAGGTGAAAGAGAGGACTACTGCAGAATGAAGAAATCACGCCTGCTGCCAGGATAGCGGGCATTCACCTGCATGATGCGTTGCCTGTGGTCGCATACCCGCTGCACATTGAGGGAGTGAAATCTCTTTCAGGTCAAGAAAATTGCGAAGTTCACATAAGGTGCACACAAGGCAATGTACATGCAGTCAATGGCATTCTGCACCATGGGGAAGCCTGCAATCCATGCAAAACCTCATGCTCAATTGTCTATTTGTCTCTGGCAAGAGGGAATGAGAGGAAAGTGATTCTCTGTGTATAGAGAGCCTCAGTGACCTCCCTTATAGAGCAGTGCACTGCAAACAGTGCAATATTGCTTATATCCAAACCATCGTCAACACCTTCACCAAAGCATATGAGAGCATGGGCCTTACACTAAACATCTGTAAAACAAAGGTCCTCTACCAACCTGCCCCCGCTACACAGTACTGCCCCCCGATTATCAAAATCCATGACAAGGCCTTGGACAACGTGGACCACTTTCCATACCTCAGGGGCCTACTGTCAACAAAGGCAGACATCGAAGACGAAGTCCAACACTGCCTTCAGTATGCCAGTGCAGCCTTCGGTCGCCTGAGAAAGAGAGTGTTTGAAGACCGGGACCTCAAACCCGGCACCAAGCTTATGGTCTATAGAGCAGCAGTGATACCTGCCCTCCTGTATGCCTCAGAGACATGGACCATGTACAGCAGGCACCTCAAAGCACTGGAGAGATACCACTAACGCTGCCCCCGTAAGATCCTGCAAATCCATTGGCAGGATAGGTGCACCAACGTCAGTGTTCTCGCTAAGGCCAACATCCCCAGCATTGAAGCTTTGACCATGCTCAATCAGCTCCGATGGACGGGTCACATCGTCCGCATGCCCGATACGAGACTCCCAAAACAAGCGCTCTACTCAGAACTCCAACACGGCAAGGGAGCCCCAGGTGGACAGAGGAAGCGCTTCAAGGACACCCTCAAAGCCTCCTTGAAAAAGTGCAACATCCCCACCGACACCTGGGAATCCCTGGCCCAAGACCACACAAAGTGGAGGAGAAGCATCCGGGAAGACACCGAACACCTCGAGTCTCTTCGCCGGGAGCAAGCGCAAGCCAAGTGCAAGCAGCGCACGTCAACCCAAGTGTAAGCAGCGCACGTCAACCCAAGCACCCCACCCACTCGCCCCTTCAACCACCGTCTGTCCACTTCTGACAGAGACTGTACATCCCGCATTGGACTCATCAGTCATCTGAGAACTCATTTTTAATGTGGAAGCAAGTCATCCTCGGTTTCAAGGGACTGCCTATGAGAGAGAAGAGATTGCTTATATCTCTAGCAGCAGTCTGGAAGGACCCAGACACATAAACGTTAAGAGCCATGGTCACCTTGACAGCCACATTTTTAGTTCTCAGAGGAAGACCTACCAGGCCACCTATGACTGGACACAAATTATTTCAGCATAAGTTTTTAAATGACCAAAACATTACTTCAGAACCAGCCTGAATTTTGTGCTCATCACAGACCAATGTTTGAACCTGGTGGGGTGGGGGGCAGGCAGGTCATGTTCTGGATGGCTCAGCACCACACTGAGTAGCCTTTAACATCAGCTTTTATTGCTGATTTGAAAGCCTGAGTTTATTCAGGTGTCTTTCCCGTTTTATTTTTAGCATCAAAATTGGAAGAAAATCTGGGGGGAAAAAACCCCATAAACAAGGGTGAATTTAAAGAAAATCAATGAAAGCTCAAATGGTTATCTGATGCTGTTCAGTGAAATCATCCTGCCACCCCTACCCAGTCTGGCCTACATGTAAATTCAGTCTCACAGTAGGTCTTTGACTCGATGCCCTGATCTAGCAAGCCACCTGTTTGTAAACAATCACTAATGATTGCATTAAGAACAAATCCGACAGAGCTACTGGCAATGACCAAAGCATCATATCAGATTAAGACTAAGGCAAATTCAGGCCAGTTAACACTACAAATTTCTCCTTACTAACATCTTAGGGCTGGTGCCCAAGTTGGGAGAGCTGTCCCACAGACTAGCCAGGCAGCATAAGAACATAAGAAATAGGAGCAGGAGTAGGCCAATCGGCCCCTCGAGCCTGCTCCGCCATTCAATAAGATCATGGCTGATCTGATCCTAACCTCAAATCTAAAGAACACAAGAAGGAGGAGCAGGACCTGGCCACTCAGCCCCTGGGCCCACTCCGCCACCCACAGGGCCTCGACCGATCCGAACTCAGCCTCATGTCCAATTTCCTGCCCGCTCCCCGTAACCCCTAATTCCCTTTACTTCTAGGAAACTGTCTATCTCTGTTTTAAATTTATGTAATGATGTAGCTTCTACAGCTTTTTGGGGCAGCATATTCCATGGACCTACCACCCTCTGAGTGAAGAAGTTTCTCCTCATCTCAGTTTTGAAAGAGCAGCCCCTTATTCTAAGATTATGCCCCCTAGTTCTAGTTTCACCCATCCTTGGGAACATCCTTACCGCATCCACCCGATCAAGCCCCTTCACAATCTTATATGTTTCAATAAGATCGCCTCTCATTCTTCTGAACTCCAATGAGTAGAGTCCCAATCTACTCAACCTCTCCTCATATGTCCACCACCTCATCCCCGGAATTAACCGAGTGAACCTTCTTTGTACTGCCTCGAGAGCAAGTATGTCTTTTCTTAAGTATGGACACCAAAACTGTATGCAGTATTCCAGGTGCGGTCTCACCAATACCTTATATAACTGCAGCAATACCTCCCTGTTTTTATAATCTATCCCCCTAGCAATAAAAGCCAACATTCCGTTGGCCTTCTTGATCACCCGGCCAGACATAGTCATACTCATAGAATCATATCCAGCAGCCAACATCTCAGCCTCTACCATCATCATCATCCTGTGATGTCCTGTCCCAGCAGCAGGAAAGACCCAGCAGAGGTGGGGGCAGTGGTATACAGTCAGGTGGGAGTGGACCTGGGAGTCCTCAGCATTGACTCTTGGCCCCATGAGGTCTCAAACTTGGAAATACAACTCTCTATTCCCTATCTAATTCATTGCTGTATGTGGTGAAAAGCTGAGGCCCCAGCACAGATCCCTGGAGAACATCACATTTCACATCCCGCCAATCAGAGTACATTCTCTTTATCCCAGCTCTCTGCCTCCTACCTCCCAACCAATTGCCAATCCATGTCACAAGGTTACCTCCAATTCCATGCGCTTTCATTTCTGCTGATTTCTTGTGCGGTTCCTTATCAAATGGCATTTGAAAGTCCATATAGGCAACATCCATAGACACCTCCCTATCCACCATGGCAGTGAACTCCTCAATAAATTCAATTAGATTAGTTAGTGTTGACTTCCCCTTTACAAATCCGTACTGTTTCTCATTAATCAGTTTATACTTGTCCAAGTGTTCAGCAATGTTCCCTCTATTTTTTTCGTACACAGTCCCTTTAAGTGGCTGCATGGCCCATTCAAATTTTCATGCATACATGCTTTCTTCAATGTAACAGCTGGTGAGCGGCCTGCGCGGGATCTCCAGACAGCTGCGCGGCCTTGCAGCTTAGCGGGAAGAGTGGTGCTCAGCCCTTCTGTCCCTGGTGATAGATTCCTGTAACTTCCCCACAACTGATGTTAAACTGACAGGTCTGCAGTTTTCTGGTTTCTACAGCCCTCCCTTCTTAAACAATGCAGTGACATTTGCAAATTTCCAATTCAAAGGGAAATTCCCATATCTAGAGAGCTTTGGAAATTTATAACTAACGCATCTGTAATTTCCTCACCTACTTCTTTTATTAATCTACAGTGGAAACCATTCAGTCCTGATGATTTGTCTATGTTAAGTGACTATTTTCTCCATTACCAATAATAACTTATATTAAATCCAATAAGTTCCTACCCATGACATTTTTATGTTACCTTGCATTGCTGGTATTTTGTCCTCTTCCTCTACTGTGAAAATGGATACAAAGTATTCAATTAACAAATCTACTATTTCCTTATTGTCCATTATAGTCTTGCTTGCACATCTATCTTGAAGAGGTCCACATTTTCTCTTACCACTCTTTCTCTTAATATATTTATAAAATCTTTTATTATTAGCCTAGATATCCCTTGCAAGCTTTTTCTTATTCCTTTTTATGCCTCTTATTACTTTCTTTGTATTCGTTTGTTGTTTTTTATAACTCCCAGTCTGCTGGATTTCCAGTTTTCCTTGCATTTGTTTAAGCCTTTTCTTTTAGATTGTGTCTGTCTCTCAGCTCCATTGTCGATGGATGCTTAACTGCACAAGTGGAGCTTTTGCCTGTTAGAGTTATGTCCTTGTTTTGTATTATATCATATCAAATACTTCTTTGACTACTTCCCACTGTTGGCCTGTAGGTTTACCCATTAACAATTCAGACCAGTTTACTGTGACCAATTTATTTCTCATAGTTTCAAAGTTTGCCTTACTTAAATTTAAAACTACGTGAACTTGTAAGATAGGAGATGGCTAGTTGTGCGGTGACCAAAGATTTATACAAGTTGTCTCCTTATCTTCACCCAATCATAGTGAATAGGATGCAAAGGGTGCTATGAGACATGAGGTAAGCCTTCACAATAATGCATCCCCACCTGGTATAGGATCACCATTATGTGGAGTGCAAAATAGCTTGCATTTGGGGACATTCAGGAACCACACAGATAGCCGTGGCCAAAGTTTGGCTGGTTATATCTCAATTATGCAGGTGTGAGAGAATTGGGAATCTTTTTATTCATTCAATTCAAGGTATTAATTGGGAATGGTATAGATGCCCAAGGGGACATGGCCAAACAGCTTAAGGAAATAGAGGCGAGAGCTAGGCAAAGAAAAGCAGACTTTTCTATAGTCCTGCACAGGCAGCTGCAGAACTTGTAGCACAAGGTCCTGGGCTACTCCCACCTGACCAGAGTCAGTGAGCCAGTTCCAAGCACAGCAGAGGCATGCAAAGCAACAAGTTGCACACCACATGATTTCAGCAATTTGCCTATGTATTATCGCACCTCACTATCTGAACAGGATGTCCTACAGTAGCCACTTTATTCTGACTAAAATACTGAGAGGTCTGAAAAGGTGCATGGAGGTATCTATTGGTCACATCTGCACAGACATACAGAATGGCTTTCCTGCTACTGCAGTCTGCTTGGGCACAAGACAATTCCAGGACATCTCTAGTAGAATTCCCAGTGATACTGGTCCTGAGCCCAGTTGGAGACTCTCTTGTGAATGTTTAGACTGCTGCTGTGGAGGCCTTGTCTTGACTATACAAGTGGCTCTTTTGTCTGGCTTAAAAATGCCAGAGTACCAGATGGAGAGAGCCATGCGGACACCTCTTAGCTGCCTCAGGACTGTGTTCACATAGATCAGTATCTGCCAGAAAGTGGGCTCGGTTAAATCTGAGTCAGAAGGTTAGAGATTCAAGCCCCACTCCTCCAGAAATTGAGTCTATAATCTAGGTTGACACTTCAATCAATCAGGACGTAGTGCATTGTCAGAAGTACTGTCTTTCAGATGAGACATTAAATCGAGGCCCAGTCTGCCTGTCCAGGAGGAAGCAAGATATCCCATGGCACTGTTCAAAGAGCATGGAAATCTGCCTGTGTCCTGGCCAACATCCCCTCCTCTCAATCAATACCACCAAAAAAGAGTGACTGCTCATTCAGCTTATTTATTGCTCATAGGAAGTTGCTGTACACAAATTAACTGCTGCGCTGCCTACATAACAACAGTGACTACACTTCATAAGAGAACTTATTGAATGCGAGGTGCTTTGTGACATCCGGAGCATGTGCAAAGCACTATATAAATGTGGGTTAAACAGCCACAGCAGCGGCAGACATAGTTCAGAGATAGAACAAGGGTTCCTTAAAGGGAGTGGCTCTTGCATGTAGCTGAATGTTTCTTGGATGTGCAATTTTTGACTGCAATGGTGTTTCCACAGCAAAATCTTCTTGGTCAGTGCCTTTGTTCTTCCCAGTCATCTCCAGGCGTGGTTGACGGTGGAATTCCCCAATCATCTCCATTCTGGCCAGGAATAGTGCTGTCACTCTATGCAGCCAAGGTTAGCACCGTTAACATAAGAAAACAAACATTTGTAGCTACAAAAGGAAAAATACTGCAGATGCTGGAAATCTGAAATATAAACCGAAAATGCTGGAAATACTAAGCAGGTCAGGCAGCATCTGTGGAGAGAGAAACAGAGTTAACGTTTTAGTTCTGTGACCTTTCGTCAGAACTGAAAAATGTTACAGATGTAACAGGTTGTAAGCAAGTACAGGTACAGGGAATTTCCTGTTTATATTAACCATTTATAGCTGATCAACTAAAATTTTTCACTCCATTGTTCCTGATGTACGCAGTAGGAGGTTGGAAATTTCCACAACCCTGCTCTTCTTTTCCAACTAAAATTCACAAGCTGAGGAGTGCAGAATGTACCCATATCTGGGCCATCAAAATTAAAATAGTTACAGCTTTTTCAAAGCAGGCAATATTATTTTTGGTCATTTCGTTAAGGCAGAGCAAGGGATTGCAAAGGATGAATCTGTTGTACTTCATAAGTTGTGCTGAAATATTTTGACATATTCATTTAAGTTGTGAATTTCCTGTTGGTTCCATGCATTCTGGCCACTTGTGTCGTGTTTCTCAAAAACAAATATTTTATCGCAGCATTTGCTTGTTGTTGGTTGCTGTGCTTCAATTTCTTCCTTTGCTTTTTCACCATTTTTCTCGTCATCAACAATAAAGACCAGGGATGATTTTCCTAAGAATAAATCCATCATCAGAAATATTAGTGGCAGAATTTTCTGAAACTCCATGGCCACCAATGGGTCCTGGCACACAGCTGGCAGTTTATTGGAAAATGGGGGGTACATTGCCCCAATCTGCTGTGCATTGATTTGAAGGAATGGAAAATAGTGTGCGATGCACCCATGATTTTCCAATGAGCTGTATGCGAGACCCACCAGTGCCACGGGACCGTAACAAATTCAGCTCAACATTCATACAACAGCTTGCATTTATATAACGCTTTTAGCAAAACAGGAGGGTAATCCGACAAAAACTGACACCGAGCCAAAGAAGGCGACATTCGGACAGGTGACCAAAGGCTTGGTCAAAGAGACAGGTTTTAAGGAGGGTCTTTAAGTGAGAGAAAGGCGGAGAGGTTTAAGGAGGGAATTCCAGAACTTAGAGCCAAGTCGGGTGAAGACACGACCGGCCAGAATTGGAGGAGTGCAGAGTTCTCGGAGAGGTTGAAGGATTGCAAGTGTTCAGAATAAGGAATTGTGAGGTTAATACTGAGGTTATTACATTTTTAGAATAAAGTTCTCTGGTTACTACTGCTACACACTCACACTTACCAAATTTCAGTGACATGTACTTTGAAATGTTGTCATATAAAGAATCGCGCACGTCTGTAAGGTTCCTTCTTCCACACAGAACCGTGTGGTAGGTGACGTACAGACTCCGGTACCGCCAGTACGGAAAACAATGCGGGAGACGGTGGACACAGTGGCGGTATCTCCAGGACAAGGGGCAACGGTCACTGCACCCCCCGAGAAGACAACACCAGCCGCACAGGCAGCAGATTGGCCAGCAGAGCAAGCGGCAGAGGATCTGAATCCCTCGCCAGATGCCCCACAAGAAGCGCCACAGCAGGTAGGACTGCTCCAACTCAGCCGCTCTGAACGGCGAGTACTGGACCTCCCAATCGCCCCGAACCAGCTGATCGATTATCTGCCGAGGCTTCTCATCGGGACACAGCGAGCGGACAATTAAACGACAGCGACGCGGAAGCAGCGGCAAAACTTCGTCCTCAGCGTCGCTTCGCATTTCTACTTCTTCGCAGGCATCTTCGCTCCAGACTCGCTCTCCCCGCCAGCTCCGTCTGGTGGAAAAGCTGCCAGTCTGACATGTGCTTGATCCTCAAGCTCGTTTTTTGAAGGGGAGGTTCCCGCGCCGTCTAACGCTGCCTGCTCGTCTGCCCCGCCCGCCAGAGACCTGGAAATATCCGCGACAGAGCAAGAAGAAAACATAATCCACCAAAAATGCTGTTTCACACCTTTCCTAAACTCAGCAATCAATTAAGAGACCAGCATTAGCACCCGTCCACCTTTGAACAATAAGAGTGGAATTGGAGGGATGAACATCATCTCCCCGCTCTCACTGCATTGAGTGATGATAGGACAGAAGGATGAGGCAACGTTTAAATCCAATAATTACTAGCCTCCTGTTAAATGGAAAACAAAGTGCTTCTATTAGTGGTTGTTTGGAATGCTCGCTCCCTGAAAATGCATTCATTTATAATTTATTTAAAATTCATCTATAATTATAATTTTATATTCACACACAACAAATAAATGGCTTTCTTAGTAACTCCTAAAGAAAAGAGGAGCACCTTCCCTAGTCAGAATATTTGCCCTGTGGAGAGAGATATGGCTGGGTGTACAGCTGGACCAAGTCCCACCCCAGATTGCACCCAGCCTGCTGTACATCCCAGGACTGCCCTCCCAGGCCCAGGAGTTTGGAGACAAATTATTTTTGTGTATTGGGTACATCACCTGCTTCAGTGCTGCTAACATACTTTGGAAGGTTCTGCAGCCCCAGGCCAAGGGCGGAGGGTGCTGAGTTTCCCAATATGCACATCAACAAGCTGCAAGAGCATTGAAGCAGGAAATCGCAATCCAATCATTTCCAAAAATAGCAGAGCAAAGGATGGTTTCCAGATTTCCAATAAATCGCCCGTTGTGCGCATTTTCCGATCCTCTCTGGCTACAGGTGTGGTGCCAGAGGACTGGAGGACTGCTAACGTGGTACCCTTGTTTTAAAAGGGAGAAAGGGATAGAGCAAGTAATTACAGGCCAGTCAGCCTAACCTCGGTGGTGGGAAAATTATTGGAAAAATTCTGAGGGACAGGATAAATCTTCATTTAGAAAGACACGGATTAATCAGAGGCAGTCAGCATGGATTTGTTAAGGGAAGGTCATATCTGACTAACTTGATCACATTTTTTGAGGAGGTAACAAGGAGGGTCGATGAGGGTAGTGCGTTTGATGTAGTCTATATGGATTTTAGCAAGGCTTTTGATAAGGTCCCACATGGCAGACTGGTCACGAAAGTAAAAGCCCATGGGATCCAAGGCAAAGTGGCAAGTTGGATCCGAAATTGACTCAGAGGCAGGAAACAAAGGGTAATGATCGAAGGGTGTTTTTGTGACTGGAAGGCCATTTCCAGTGGGGTTCTGCAGGGCTCAGTACTGGGTCCTTTGCTTTTGGTGGTATATATCAATGATTTGGACTTGAATGTAGGAAGTATGATTAAGAAGTTTGCAGATGAAACAAAGATTGGCCGTTGATTGATAATGAAGAAGAAAGCTACAGACTGCAGGAAGATATCAATGGACTGGTCAGGTGGGCAGAACAGTGGCAAATGGAATTCAATCTGGAGAAGTGTGAGGTAATGGCCCAAAAATTCGTGAGTGAGCCTTTGTGCAAGGGTAAGGCCTCCCCGCGATCTCTCACTGCGCGCTGGCTTTTTCAGTCCGAGCTCGCACGAACTTGATGTTCTGGACAGCAGCTGTGCAAGGCTTTCGTATCCCACAGGCGTAGTTAATTCGTGCGAGCTGTGGGATCACATGACTCAGTTAGAGCCAATGGCAGCACACCATCTTTCATTCATAGCTTTCACAGCACGGCTGTGAAAGCTATGAATACTATACCCCCCAAAAGAACAGCTAAACCTCAATTAAATTTTTTTAAAAAACCATCACATTAATAAAATTAGTATAGTTAAATAAATTAACCATTTTAAACAAAAAATTAAATTTTTGAAAAAATTTAAAATCTTTTAAAAAGTTATAAAAATAAACTTACCTGTCTTTAAAGTCTCTAAAAAAGATATACCTGTTAAAAAAATTCAAAATAATACTTAATTAAGTACTTACCTTGTTAAAAGAGGGTCTTACACCTCCTTTCTTTATGTCTAAAATCTTCCATGCTTACCTGCGCGTCCAAAGCACTAAGTGCACTGCGTGCGCGCAGCCTGTAGCGCGCATACGGTTCACCTAGGAACCGCCCCCTTTTGAATTCACCAAGTGCCGGTTTTCAGCGCATGCGCAGTGCATGGAGAAAACCGGCAATTGGAGACAGAATACGCGAGAGTACACAGTGCGTACTCTCGCGTAGCGGCACTAATTTTTGGGCCAATGAATTTGGGGAGGGCTAACAAGGCAAGGGAATACACTATAAATGGTTGGACACTGAGAATTGCAGAAGATCAGAGGGACCTTAGAGTGCATGTCACAAATCCCTGAAGGTAGCAGGACAGGTAGATAAGGTGGTTAAGAAGGCATAAGGGATACTTGTCTTTATTAACCAAGGCATAGAATATAACAGCAGGGAGGTTATGCTTGAACTGTATAAAACATTAGTTAGGCTGCAGCTAGAATACTGCGTGCAGTTCTGGTCACTACATTACAGGAAGGATGTGATTGCACTAGAGAGGGTGCAGAGGAGATTTACGAGGATGTTGCCTGGGCTGGGGAATTTTAGCTATGAGGAAAGATTGGATAGGCTGGGGTTATTTTCTTTGGAACAGAGGAGGCTGAGGGAAGACCAAATTGAGGTGTATAAAATTATGAGGAGCCTAGATAGAGTGGATAGGAACGACCTATTTCCCTTAACAGAAGGGTCAATAACCAGGGAGCATAGATTTAATGTAATTGGTTGGAGGTTTAGAGGGGATTTGAGGAGAAATGTTTTCACCCAGAGGGTGGTGGGGATCTGGAACTCACTGCCCGAAAGGGTGGTAGAGGCAGAGACCCTCATCATATTTAAAAAGTACTTGGATATGCATTGAAGTGCCATAACCTACAAGGCTACGGACCAAGTGCTGGAAGATGGGATTAGGATGGATACCTTTTTGTCGGTCGGCACTTACAAGATGGGCCAAATGGCCTCCTTCTGTGCTGTAAATTTCTATGATTCTATGATATTCACACTAGTGGCAGAGGGTCTCAGAAAATTCTGCACAGTTCATTTTAACACATGTTCCAATTTTCCAATGTCAACTCTGCTGGTTGCCAAAAGCAACTGCCTAAATATGGGCAAAAATGAGAAGTCGCACAACACCAGGTTATAGTCCAACAGATTTATTTAATTTTACAAGCTTTCGGAGCAGTTCGCTCCTTCGTCAGGTAAGTTTAGCAGTGAGAGAATCTCCCAGAATTCACAATTTAAACACAGACAAAATATATTCAAATCTTTCCCTACATCAAAGAGCATAGCCAAGACAATGAGATGTGTCCCAGGGGGTCCAACGTGTCAAACCACCTGCTGGCTGCATATCCTGTCAATCTGTGTAGGTTCTTGTGTTAGTCTTTTTAAAAAAAAAACACCTGGGAAGACCGGCCATGATGTCAAGTCACGTTCTGTATCGTGACATGAACCCGATATCGCGATTGAGGCCATCCTCATGAGTGCGGAACTTGGCTATCAGTTTCTGCTCTATGATTTTGCGCTGTCGTGTATCTCGAAGGCCGCCTTGGAGAACGCTTACCCGCATATCCGAGGCTGAATGCCCCTGGCTGCTGAAGTGTTCCCCGACTGGGAGGCAACCCTCCTGCCTGGCGATTGTGGCGCGGTGTCCGTTCATACGTTGTCTCAGTGTCTGCATGGTCTCGCCGATGTACCATGCTCTGGAGCATCCTTTACTGCAACGTATCAGGTAGACAACGGCTGCCACGGCAACCTCTGCAAGACATGCCAAATCATGGAGACAGATACCATCATCACACGTGAGGACACTACCCACCAGGTACACGGTACATACTCATGTGACTCGGCCAACGTTGTCTACCTGATACGTTGCAGTAAAGGATGCTCCAGAGCATGGTACATCGGCGAGACCATGCAGACACTGAGACAACGTATGAACGGACACCGCACAACAATCGCCAGGCAGGAGGGTTGCCTCCCAGTCGGGGAACACTTCAGCAGCCAGGGGCATTCAGCCTCGGATATGCGGGTAAGCGTTCTCCAAGGCGGCCTTCGAGATACACGACAGCGCAAAATCATAGAGCAGAAACTGATAGCCAAGTTCCGCACTCATGAGGATGGCCTCAATCGCGATATCGGGTTCATGTCACGATACAGAACGTGACTTGACATCATGGCCGGTCTTCCCAGGTGTTTTTTTTAAAAAAAGACTAACACAAGAACCTACACAGATTGACAGGATATGCAGCCAGCAGCTGGTTTGACACGTTGGACCCCCTGGGACACATCTCATTGTCTTGGCTATGCTCTTTGATGTAGGGAAAGATTTGAATATATTTTGTCTGTGTTTAAATTGTGAATTCTGGGAGATTCTCTCACTGCTAAACTTACCTGACGAAGGAGCGAACTGCTCCGAAAGCTTGTAAAATTAAATAAATCTGTTGGACTATAACCTGGTGTTGTGCGACTTCTCATTTTTGTCCACCCCAGTCCAACGCCGGCATCTCCACATCATAAATATGGGCAGGCATACTTAAATGAGATGGTGTCCTGTTCAGGGATTTTTTGACCATCTTTCCACAGAAAGGATTTAGAAAAGGGGTACATTTAAATGTTGGGGTTTAAAGCAAAGTGTATTCACACAAGTTTAAAAAAACACTGCGACAAAAGATAGTTAAAATACTGCCGAAGGTAGATAGGTTGGAAGCACAAGAGGTGCTCTGTGTCACCTGCTGAAACTCGCACACCAACATTTGCAGGCAGTGGTGACCAGCCCTCACTTTGGCAAATGATTAATACTTGAGACAACTCCAACTCTCAAGGTAGGTTGCGACAGAAAGCACTATGGCAGACATTAGTGAGAAGGCCTGACCAACCGTTATGCCGATGGTTCTTCAGAACCACTCAATCATGAGCATATCATGTGTTACGTGATACTGCATGAAAGCAAGTGTGCCAGGATAAACATCAGTCAACATCATCCGCACCTGGCCTAACGTGCAGAGATGCTGCCTGACCTGCTGAGTGTTTGCAGCATTTTCTGTTTTTATTTCAGCATTTGATTTCCAGCAACTGCAGTGTTTTGCTTTTATATTAAAAGTCTGATTAATTTAGCTTATATAGTTCATATAACTTATCCCCCTGACAGTGTAGTAGTTACATTGGTTGCCTCGTCTTCCTCTGAGATGCGACCATGATAACTTAGGCATGCCAATTCTGTGAGCACATTTTGTATTGATTTTTACCACTGTTTTTTCTTTTCTCCAGTGTGCAGCCTGATTGCTGAAAATTCCAATTTGAGGACACCTTTAATGCACTTTTTAGGGTATTTTTCCTACAGTAATGATGCAAGTGGACTGACCCAAGAAATCTGAGTGCTACTAACACATTATGGGGGTTATTTTGACTTTTGGCAATAGTGCAAAATGGGCAATATCGGATTGACCACTTTTTACACATCTCGCCCGATTTTCGTTCTCATTGACGTAAGTGGAAATGAAAATCGGAAGAGCTGTACAATGGGAGGCTGATCCGATATGACCCATGTTACACTATTGGCCAAAGTTAAAATTACCTACTACCACTCAGGCCAGATTAGCACCAGTTCTTAACCTTCTATAAATGACTTGCATCAGTGGAGAAAAATCAGCCCCTACAAGTTTCAATTACCTGTTACTGAAGCTGTCAGAAAAGCACCAATTAAGTTTGTTAACTGGGGAGGGTGTTCAACTAAGCAGGTCATGCTGTAGCTAGCCATTTAAGTTCTTTGTAATAAATTGTAATGTGCTTTGATTTTCATGTTTCTCTGCCTGGCTCAATTGGTAGGATTCACCTCTTGGGCACCTTATGAGTTTGAGCCTTATACTAATGTTTGAACTTATAACTGAGGCTGAGGGAGAGCGACATTACCAGAGTAACCTTCTTTCAGATAAGTTGGTAATGTTGGTAACATGATTGGAGTGGCCCTCTTTGCCCATTTCTTAGTTCAGGTGGACATTATAGGCTGTTTTTTCCTCCACCAAACCACCTGAGATCGGGTGATATACTGGCAGAAAATGAACGGAAGTGGGGCAGGAAGGCTTACTGCCTTTTCCCCACTACTGCCACTGAAGTAGTAATCTCCCCCCTTCTCCCCACCCCTCTACCAACGCCCTGTTCCAGAACAGTTGGCTGGTCATTCTTTGCTGCACATAACTGACGGTGCAGAGGCGAGGCCCACTAACCAGCAAATTTTCCTCCTCGCCTTACTGGCAGAGAAACATGCATCAACGAGTCTGGTAAATTGAGTTGTAGAACTTGAAACAAACCAATTTATTAAATTAGCTCTTATTTGAAATTTCCAAGGGGGGTTGGATTTTGATACCTTTATCCGGTCATTTGAATGGTCACCAGAAGTGGGACAAAATGAATGGGCCAGCCAATTTCACTCAGTGGAAAAGCTGAGTGCTTTCTCATGTTAATTCTACTGATTGTGTGGGCTATGATATTGTAAATCATACTATGTTCTGAGCTTATGATTTACATCTAAGGTGTAGAGGCAGAAACCTAAGAAATAATCTAGCCAATACTAACAGAGAAATGATTATCCAGCAGGTACCAAATGTGGTTGGAAACTGATGACATAATAGACTATGAACGTCTTTGCCATCTAATGTTAAGGAATTGATTTTTGGAAGTAGTTTCAAACAATTTCAGAATCTGGTTAGTTGATCAGGAGTGTAAAACTCTCAAGTAGCTAGGCACATGTGGTGATCATTTTACGATTTTTGTGAGGACAGGTGAGCTATCACATGACTGGGAGAACACATGCCACAGACCACTCAGCAAGCCAGCTGGGTGAGGCTGGAGGGGGGCAGCCAAGCCGAACTCAGGGATCTTAAGGCAATGAGATCAAGGAGTAGAATTTCCACTGTTTATTCGGCAGAAGATCATTGGAAACCTCAGAAATGGTGTCAACGGGTATTTACGCCATTTCTCTCGAGTTTCTGCTGAAGTTATGGTGGAGGACCAGAGATCCCCATGGAAATAGCCGGCGCAACTGTTTTAAACATGGTGATGTGGGCCACAAGCTGAACCACAGCTGGTCTCTCAGAAATCTTTCAATGTAAACCAGGAGGCTACGTGAGCTCACAAGGTATGAGACGGCCAATGATTGATGGTATGCCGTCACCCAGTCAGTGTATGCGATTCATGTAAGGGGATTGTAACACACTGGATGCTCGTTCATGATAGTACCTGGCAGCCTATTCAAGGACTGTCACTCGACAAAAACTGCCCACTTTTGTGAAATATTTTGGATAAACATGGGTCATGGAAGTGGAAGTTTATTCATCCATGCCATTTGAAGTCTTAACAGGGAATGTTATAGGTACTGACGGAGGTATAGACAAGCAGCTCAGCAAAGACTGCATCAAGGCAATGCGGAGTCGGACCAGCCTGATCGGTCCAGTGCAGGCCGCTGCAGAAGTCACTGACTAAGTTCCATGAGGTCTGGGGCTCCCCTTCACTCAATGTGGTCACTCATCCGCAGTATCAAACGGTGTGGTAGGCTGCGGCCTGCACTGCCACGCTTTCCTTGGCTCTGAGTGGAGAAGTTCGGGGATCAGATGGGGTGGGGAGAGAAGAGGGGAGAGGGGAGAGGGGATCTAAGAGGGGAGAGGAGAGGGGATCCAAGGGGGAGGGAGAGGAGGGAGGCGGGTAGAGGAGAGGGGATTGAAGGGAGAGGTGAGGGCATCAAAGGGGGAGAGAGAGGGGATTGAAGGGGGGAGAGGTGAGGGCATCCAAGGGGGGGAAGAGGACAGGGGATTGAAGGCAGAGGAGAGGGTTCGGGGGGGGGAGAGGAGAGGGTTCGGGGGTGGGGTGAAGAGAGGGTTCAGAGGGGGGAGAGGAGAGGGAGAGGAAAGGGGACCGAGGTGGGGAGAGGAGAGGGGATCGAAGGGCGGGAGAGGTGAGGACATCGAAGGGGGGGAGAGGACAGGGGATCGAAGGGGAGCGGAGAGGTTTCGGGGGGAGATGAGAGGGTTCAAGGGGGAGAGGAGAAGGGATCGAGGTGGGAAGAGGAGAGGGGTCGAAGGGGGTGAGAGAGGGGATCGAAGGGGGAGAGAGAGGGGATCGGAAGGTGAGAGAGAGGGGATCGAAGGGGCGAGATGAGAGGGTTCGGGGGGGGGAGAGGAGAAGGGATCAAGGTGGGGAGAGAGAGGGGATCGAAGGGGAGAGAGAGGGGATCGAAGGGAAGAGAGAGGGGATCGAGAGGGGACCAAGAGGGGATCGAGAGGGGACCGAGAGGGGATCGAGAGGGGACCGAGAGGGGATCGAAAGAGGAGAGGGGATCGAAGGGGCGAGATGAGAGGGTTCGGGGGGGAGAGGAAAGTGTTCGGGGGGGGAGAGGAGAGGGTTCGGGGGGGAAAGTAGAAGGGATCAAGGTGGGGAGAGGAGAGGAGATCGAGGTGGGGAGAGAGGGGATCAAGGTAGGGAGAGGAGAGGGGATCGAGGTGGGGAGAGAGGGGGGCTCAAAGGGGAGAGAGAGGGGATTGAAGGGGGAGAGGAGGGGTGATCGAAGTGGGGAATCGAAGGGGGAGAGAGAAGGGATTGAAGGGGGAGAGAGAAGGGATCGAAGGGGGGGAGAGGAGCGGGTTCGGAGGGAGAGGAGCGGGTTCGGGGGGAGAAGAGAGGGGATCAAAGGGGGGAGAGGTGAGGGCATCGAAGGGGGAGATAGAAGGGATCGAAGGGGGGAGAGGAGAGGAGGGGGGAGAGGAGATGAGGGGATCGAAGGGGGGAGAGGTGAGGGCATCGAAGGGGGAGAGAGAAGGGATTGAAGGGGGGAGAGAGAGGGATCGAAGGGGGGAGAGGAGAGGTCGGGGGGAGAGGAGAGGAGGGGATCGAAGGGGGGAGAGGTGAGGGCATCGAAGGGGGAGAGAGAAGGGATTGAAGGGGGGAGGAGAGGGTTCGGGGGGAGAGGAGAGGGTTTTGGGGGGAGAGGAGAGGGGGAGAGAGTGGGGAGGGTGGAGAGGAGAGTGAGAGGGGGTAGGATGGAAGGAGGGGGTAGGATGGAGAAAGATAGAGGGGGAGGGTGGAGAGGAGAAAGGGAGGGGGGAGGATGGAGAGGAGAGAGGGAGGGGGGAGGATGGAGAGAAGAGAGAGAGAGGGGGAGGGTGGACAGGAGAGAGAGGGGAGGGTGGAGAAGAGAGAGAGAGGGGGAGGATGGAGAGGAGAAAGAGGGAGAAGGATGGAGAGGAGAGAGAGGGAGTAGGATGGAGAGGAGAGAGAGGGAGTAGGATGGAGAGGAGAGAGAGAAAGATGGAGAGGAGAGAGAGGCAGGAGGGTGGAGAGGTGAGGAGAGAGATGGGGAGGATGGAGGAGAGAGGAGGAGGATGGAGAGGGAGAGAGGGGAGAGGGTGGAAAGGTGGGTGATAGGGGGGAGGGTGGAAAGGAGAGAGAGGGAGGAGAGAGGGAGTAGGGTGGAGAGGAGAGGGAGGAGTGTGGAGAGGAGAGAGAGAGGGAGGGTGGAGAGGAGAGAGAGGGAGAAGGGTGGAGGATGGAGAGGGTTACGGGGGAGAGGAGAGGGAGAGGAGGAGAGGGGGGGGAGAGGGGGGAGGGGGAAGAGAGGGGTGAGGGGGAGAGAGGGGTGAGGGGGAGAGGGGGGAGAGAGGCTGGAGAGTGGACAAGAGAGAGAGGCTGGAGGGTGGACAGGAGAAAGAGAGGGAGGAGGATGGGGAGGAGAGAGAGGGGGAAGAGAGAGAGGGGGGAGGGTGGAGAGGAGAAAGAGGGGTGAGGGTGGAGAGGAGAGAGAGAGAGAGAGGGGAGGGTAGACAGGAGAGAGGGAGGGGGAGGTTGGAGAGGAGAGAGAGAGGGGGAGGAGAGGAGCAAGAGAGAGGGAGGAGGGTGCAGAGGCGAGAGAGAGAGGAGGGTGGAGAGAAGATAGAGAGGGAGGTTGGAGAGGAGAGAGGGAGGGGGAGGATGGAGAGGAGAGAGAGGGAGGAGGGTGGAGAGGAGAGAGAGGGAGGAGGGTGGAGAGGAGAGAGAGAGGGGGGAGGGTAGACAGGAGAGAGGGAGGGGGAGGTTGGAGAGGAGAGAGACAGGGAGAGGAGAGAGAGAGGGAGAAGAGAGAGGGGGAGGAGAGAGAGAGGGGGAGGAGAGGAGCGAGAGAGAGAGGGAGGAGGGTACAGAGGAGAGAGAGAGGAGGGTGGAGAGAAGATAGAGAGGGGGAGGGTGGAGAGGAGAGAGATAGGGAATTGGAGAGGAGAGAGGGGGGAGAGGAGAAAGAGAGGGAGGGTGGAGAGGAGAGAGAGGGAGGGTGGAGAGGGAGGGTGGAGAGGAGAGAGTGGGGAGAGGAGAAAGAGAGGGAGGGTGGAGAGGAGAGAGAGGGAGGGTGGAGAGGGAGGGTGGAGAGGAGAGAGGGGGGAGAGGAGAAAGAGAGGGAGGGTGGAGAGGAGAGAGAGAGGGAGGGTGGAGAGGAGAGAGGGGGGAGAGGAGAGAGAGGGGGAGAGGAGAGAGAGGGAGGGTGGAGAGGGAGGGTGGAGAGGAGAGAGGGGGGAGAGGAGAAAGAGAGGGAGGGTGGAGAGGAGAGAGAGAGGGAGGGTGGAGAGGGGGG
>JASTWF010000179.1:692129-866472 GCA_030390025.1 Squalus acanthias | reverse complement strand
GAGAGAGAGAGTCAGTGAGAGAGAGAGAGAGAGATTAAGTGAGGGAGAGTGAAAGAGAGTCAGAGAGAGAGTGAGAGAGAGAGACAGACAGTCAGAGAGAGAGAATGAGTCAGTGAGAGAGAGAGAGAGAGTCAGTGAGAGAGAGAGTCTGAGAGAGAGAGAGTCAGTGAGAGAGAGTGAGAGATTCAGATAGCGAGAGAGAGAGAGTCAGTGAGAGAGAGAGAGAGAGTCAGTGAGAGAGAGAGAGAGTCAGTGAGAGAGAGAATCATTGAGAGAGATAGAGAATCAGTGAGAGAGAGAGAAAGAGTCAGTGAGAGAGGGAGAGAGAGAGTCAGTGAGAGAGAGAAAGAGAGTCAGTGAGAGAGAGTCATTGAGAGAGAGAGAGAGTCTGTGAGAGAGAGAGAGTCAGTGAAAGAGAGGGAGAGAGACAGTGAGGTAGAGAGAGAGAGTCAATGAGAGAGAGAGATTCAGTGAGAGAGAGAGAATCAGTGAGAGAGAGAGAGAGAGCCACTGCGAGAGAGAGAGAGTCAGTGAGAGAGAGAGAGTCAGTGAGAGAGAGAGCGAGAGAGTCAGTGAGAGATAGTGTCAGTCAGAGAGAGAGAGTCAGTGAGAGAGCGAGAGAGAGTCAGCGAGAGAGAGTGTCAGTGAGAGAGAGAGAGTAGTGAGAGACAGAGAGAGTCAGTGAGAAAGTGAGTCAGTGAGAGAGAGAGAGAATCAGTGAGAGAGAGAGAGAGAGTCAGTGAGAGAGAGAGAGAGTCAGTGTGAGAGAGAGAGAGAGAGTCAATGAGAGAGAGAGAGAGAGAGTGTCAGTGAGAGAGAGAGAAAGAGAGTCAGTGATAGAGAGAGAGAGAGCCAGTGAGAGAGAGAGAGAGAGAGAGAGTAGGAGAGAGAGAGAGAGAGAGTCAGTGAGAGAGAGAGAGAGAGAGTCAGTGAGAGAGAGAGAGAGAGAGAGTCAGTGAGAGAGAGAGATTCAGTGAGAGAGAGTGAGTGAGAGTCAGAGAGAGAGTGAGAGAGAGAGAGTCAGTCAGAGAGTGAGAGAGAGTCAGTGAGAGAGAGAGAGTCAGTGGGAGAGAGAGTCAGTGAGAGAGACAGTCAGTGAGAGAGAGCGTGAAAGAGTAAGACAGCGAGAGAGAGAGAGAATCAGTGAGTGAGAGAGAGAGAGTCAGTGAGAGAGAGAGAGAGAGAGTCAGTGAGAGAGAGATAGAGTAAGTGAGAGAGAGGGTGATTCAGTGAGAGAGAGAGAGAGAATCAGTGAGAGAGAGAGAGAGAGAGTCAGTGAGAGAGAGAGAGAGAGAGAGTCAGTGAGAGATAGTGTCAGTCAGAGACAGAGAGAGAGTCAGTGAGAGAGCGAGAGAGAGTCAGCGAGAGAGAGTGTCAGTGAGAGAGAGAGAGTCAGTGAGAGAGAGAGAGTCAGTGAGAGAGAGAGTGAGTCAGTGAGAGAGAGAGAGAATCAGTGAGAGAGAGAGAGAGAGTCAGTGAGAGAGAGAGAGAGTCAGTGAGAGAGAGAGAGAGAGAGTCAATGAGAGAGAGAGAGAGAGAGAGTGTCAGTGAGAGAGAGAGAGAAAGAGAGTCAGTGAGAGAGAGAGAGAGAGCCAGTGAGAGAGAGAGAGAGAGAGAGAGAGTAGGAGAGAGAGAGAGAGAGTCAGTGAGAGAGAGAGAGAGAGAGTCAGTGAGAGAGAGAGAGAGAGAGAATCAGTGAGAGAGAGAGAGATTCAGTGAGAGAGAGTGAGTGAGTGTCAGAGAGAGAGTGAGAGAGAGAGAGTCAGTCAGAGAGTGAGAGAGAGTCAGTGAGAGAGAGAGAGAGTCAGTTGGAGAGAGAGTCAGTGAGAGAGACAGTCAGTGAGAGAGAGCGTGTATTGGTAAGACAGCGAGAGAGAGAGAGAATCAGTGAGTGAGAGAGAGAGAGTCAGTGAGAGAGAGAGAGAGAGAGTCAGTGAGAGAGAGAGAGAGATTCAGTGAGAGAGAGAGAGAATCAGTGAGAGAGAGAGAGAGAGATTCAGTGAGAGAGAGAGAGAGAGAGAGATTCAGTGAGAGAGAGAGAGAGTCATTGTGAGAGAGAGTCAGTGAGAGAGAGAGAGTCAGTGAGAGAGAGAGAGAGTCAGTGAGAGAGAGAGAGTCAGTGAGAGAGAGAGAGTCAGTGAGAGAGAGAGAGAGTCAGTGAGAGAGAGAGAGAGAGTGTCAGTGAGAGAGTGAGAGAGAGATTCAGTGAGAGAGCGAGAGAGAGAGAGAGTCAGTGAGAGAGAGAGAGAGAGTCTTTGAGAGAGAGAGGGAGAGTCAGTGAGAGAGAGAGAGAGAGTCAGTGAGAGAGAGAGAGAGAGTGAGAGAGACAGAGAGAGTCAGTGAGAGAGAGAGTGAGAGAGTCAGTGAGAGAGAGAGAGAGAGAATCAGTGAGAGAGAGAGCGAGTCTGTGAGAGAGAGAGAGAGAGAGTCAGTGAGAGAGAGAGAGAGTCAGTGAGGGAGAGAGAGAGTCAGTGAGAAAGAGAGAGTCAGTGAGAGAGAGAGAGAGAGAGTCAGTGAGAGAGAGAGAGATACAGTGAGAGAGAGTGAGTGAGTGTCAGAGAGAGAGCGAGAGAGAGAGAGTCAGTCAGAGAGTGAGAGAGAGTCAGTGAGAGAGAGAGAGAGAGTCAGTGGGATAGAGAGTCAGTGAGAGAGACAGTCAGTGAGAGAGAGCGTGAAAGAGTAAGACAGCGAGAGAGAGAGAGAATCAGTGAGTGAGAGAGAGAGAGTCAGTGAGAGAGAGAGAGAGAGAGTCAGTGAGAGAGAGATAGAGTCAGTGAGAGAGAGAGTGATTCAGTGAGTGAGAGAGAGAATCAGTGAGAGAGAGAGAGAGAGAATCAGTGAGAGAGAGAGAGAGATTCCGTGAGAGAGAGAGAGAGAGTCAGTGTGAGAGAGAGAGATTCAGTGAGAGAGAGAGTCAGTGAGATAGAGAGTCAGTGAGAGAGAGTCAGTGAGAGAGAGAGAGTCAGTGAGAGAGAGAGAGAGTCAGTGTGAGAGAGAGAGAGTGTCAGTGAGAGAGAGAGAGAGAGAGATTCAGTGAGAGAGCGAGAGAGAGAGAGAGTCAGTGAGAGAGAGAGAGATAGAGTCTTTGAGAGAGAGAGGGAGAGTCAGTGAGAGCGAGAGAGAGTCAGTGAGAGAGAGAGTCAGTGAGAGAGACAGAGAGAGTCAGTGAGAGAGAGAGTGAGAGAGTCAGTGAGAGAGAGAGAGAGAGTCAGTGAGAGAGAGAGCGAGTCTGTGAGAGAGAGAGAGAGAGTCAGTGAGAGAGAGAGAGAGTCAGTGAGGGAGAGAGAGAGTCAGTGAGAAAGAGTGAGTCAGTGAGAGAGAGAGAGAGAGTCAGTGAGTGAGAGAGAGAGTGTCAGTGAGAGAGAGAGAGTCAGTGAGAGAGAGAGAGAGAGATTAAGTGAGGGAGAGTGAAAGAGAGTCAGAGAGAGAGTGAGAGAGAGAGACAGACAGTCAGAGAGAGAGAATGAGTCAGTGAGAGAGAGAGAGAGAGTCAGTGAGAGAGAGAGTCTGAGAGAGAGAGAGTCAGTGAGAGAGAGTGAGAGATTCAGATAGCGAGAGAGAGAGAGTCAGTGAGAGAGAGAGAGAGAGTCAGTGAGAGAGAGAGAGAGTCAGTGAGAGAGAGAATCATTGAGAGAGATAGAGAATCAGTGAGAGAGAGAGAAAGAGTCAGTGAGAGAGGGAGAGAGAGAGTCAGTGAGAGAGAGAGAGTCAGTGAGAGAGAGAAAGAGAGTCAGTGAGAGAGAGTCATTGAGAGAGAGAGAGAGTCTGTGAGAGAGAGAGAGTCAGTGAAAGAGAGGGAGAGAGACAGTGAGGTAGAGAGAGAGAGTCAATGAGAGAGAGAGATTCAGTGAGAGAGAGAGAGAATCAGTGAGAGAGAGAGAGAGAGCCACTGCGAGAGAGAGAGAGTCAGTGAGAGAGAGAGAGTCAGTGAGAGAGAGAGCGAGAGAGTCAGTGAGAGATAGTGTCAGTCAGAGAGAGAGAGAGAGTCAGTGAGAGAGCGAGAGAGAGTCAGCGAGAGAGAGTGTCAGTGAGAGAGAGAGAGTAGTGAGAGACAGAGAGAGTCAGTGAGAAAGTGAGTCAGTGAGAGAGAGAGAGAATCAGTGAGAGAGAGAGAGAGAGTTAGTGAGAGAGAGAGAGAGTCAGTGTGAGAGAGAGAGAGAGAGTCAATGAGAGAGAGAGAGAGAGAGTGTCAGTGAGAGAGAGAGAAAGAGAGTCAGTGATAGAGAGAGAGAGAGCCAGTGAGAGAGAGAGAGAGAGAGAGAGTAGGAGAGAGAGAGAGAGAGAGTCAGTGAGAGAGAGAGAGAGAGAGTCAGTGAGAGAGAGAGAGAGAGAGAGAGTCAGTGAGAGAGAGAGATTCAGTGAGAGAGAGTGAGTGAGTGTCAGAGAGAGAGTGAGAGAGAGAGAGTCAGTCAGAGAGTGAGAGAGAGTCAGTGAGAGAGAGAGAGTCAGTGGGAGAGAGAGTCAGTGAGAGAGACAGTCAGTGAGAGAGAGCGTGAAAGAGTAAGACAGCGAGAGAGAGAGAGAATCAGTGAGTGAGAGAGAGAGAGTCAGTGAGAGAGAGAGAGAGAGAGTCAGTGAGAGAGAGATAGAGTAAGTGAGAGAGAGGGTGATTCAGTGAGAGAGAGAGAGAGAATCAGTGAGAGAGAGAGAGAGAGTCAGTGAGAGAGAGAGAGAGAGAGAGTCAGTGAGAGATAGTGTCAGTCAGAGACAGAGAGAGAGTCAGTGAGAGAGCGAGAGAGAGTCAGCGAGAGAGAGTGTCAGTGAGAGAGAGAGAGTCAGTGAGAGAGAGAGAGTCAGTGAGAGAGAGAGTGAGTCAGTGAGAGAGAGAGAGAATCAGTGAGAGAGAGAGAGAGAGTCAGTGAGAGAGAGAGAGAGAGTCAGTGAGAGAGAGAGAGAGAGAGTCAATGAGAGAGAGAGAGAGAGAGAGTGTCAGTGAGAGAGAGAGAGAAAGAGAGTCAGTGAGAGAGAGAGAGAGAGCCAGTGAGAGAGAGAGAGAGAGAGAGAGAGTAGGAGAGAGAGAGAGAGAGTCAGTGAGAGAGAGAGAGAGAGAGTCAGTGAGAGAGAGAGAGAGAGAGAATCAGTGAGAGAGAGAGAGATTCAGTGAGAGAGAGTGAGTGAGTGTCAGAGAGAGAGTGAGAGAGAGAGAGTCAGTCAGAGAGTGAGAGAGAGTCAGTGAGAGAGAGAGAGAGTCAGTTGGAGAGAGAGTCAGTGAGAGAGACAGTCAGTGAGAGAGAGCGTGTATTGGTAAGACAGCGAGAGAGAGAGAGAATCAGTGAGTGAGAGAGAGAGAGTCAGTGAGAGAGAGAGAGAGAGAGTCAGTGAGAGAGAGAGAGAGATTCAGTGAGAGAGAGAGAGAATCAGTGAGAGAGAGAGAGAGAGATTCAGTGAGAGAGAGAGAGAGAGAGAGATTCAGTGAGAGAGAGAGAGAGTCAGTGTGAGAGAGAGTCAGTGAGAGAGAGAGAGTCAGTGAGAGAGAGAGAGAGTCAGTGAGAGAGAGAGAGTCAGTGAGAGAGAGAGAGTCAGTGAGAGAGAGAGAGAGTCAGTGAGAGAGAGAGAGAGAGTGTCAGTGAGAGAGTGAGAGAGAGATTCAGTGAGAGAGCGAGAGAGAGAGAGAGTCAGTGAGAGAGAGAGAGAGAGTCTTTGAGAGAGAGAGGGAGAGTCAGTGAGAGAGAGAGAGAGAGTCAGTGAGAGAGAGAGAGAGAGTGAGAGAGACAGAGAGAGTCAGTGAGAGAGAGAGTGAGAGAGTCAGTGAGAGAGAGAGAGAGAGAATCAGTGAGAGAGAGAGCGAGTCTGTGAGAGAGAGAGAGAGAGAGTCAGTGAGAGAGAGAGAGAGTCAGTGAGGGAGAGAGAGAGTCAGTGAGAAAGAGAGAGTCAGTGAGAGAGAGAGAGAGAGAGTCAGTGAGAGAGAGAGAGATACAGTGAGAGAGAGTGAGTGAGTGTCAGAGAGAGAGTGAGAGAGAGAGAGTCAGTCAGAGAGTGAGAGAGAGTCAGTGAGAGAGAGAGAGAGAGTCAGTGGGATAGAGAGTCAGTGAGAGAGACAGTCAGTGAGAGAGAGCGTGAAAGAGTAAGACAGCGAGAGAGAGAGAGAATCAGTGAGTGAGAGAGAGAGAGTCAGTGAGAGAGAGAGAGAGAGAGTCAGTGAGAGAGAGATAGAGTCAGTGAGAGAGAGAGTGATTCAGTGAGTGAGAGAGAGAATCAGTGAGAGAGAGAGAGAGAGAATCAGTGAGAGAGAGAGAGAGATTCCGTGAGAGAGAGAGAGAGAGTCAGTGTGAGAGAGAGAGATTCAGTGAGAGAGAGAGTCAGTGAGATAGAGAGTCAGTGAGAGAGAGAGTCAGTGAGAGAGAGAGAGTCAGTGAGAGAGAGAGAGAGTCAGTGTGAGAGAGAGAGAGTGTCAGTGAGAGAGAGAGAGAGAGAGATTCAGTGAGAGAGCGAGAGAGAGAGAGAGTCAGTGAGAGAGAGAGAGATAGAGTCTTTGAGAGAGAGAGGGAGAGTCAGTGAGAGCGAGAGAGAGTCAGTGAGAGAGAGAGTCAGTGAGAGAGACAGAGAGAGTCAGTGAGAGAGAGAGTGAGAGAGTCAGTGAGAGAGAGAGAGAGAGTCAGTGAGAGAGAGAGCGAGTCTGTGAGAGAGAGAGAGAGAGTCAGTGAGAGAGAGAGAGAGTCAGTGAGGGAGAGAGAGAGTCAGTGAGAAAGAGTGAGTCAGTGAGAGAGAGAGAGAGAGTCAGTGAGAGAGAGAGAGAGTGACAGTGAGAGAGAGAGAGAGGGTCAGTGAGAGAGAGAGAGAGAGCCAGTGTTAGAGAGAGAGAGAGTCAGTGAGAGAGAGAGAGAGAGTCAGTGAGAGTGAGAGAAAGAGAGTCAGTGAGAGAGAGAGAGGGAGAGAGTCAGTGAGAGAGAGGGAGGTTAATGATCTGGAGTAGGAACCTGGGCTGATCACCCAGATTTACTCTGGGTCACTGAGCAATGCTCAGGTTCAGGAACCTGGGCTGATTCGCCCACACTAATCCAGGTTCACTGGGTAATGATCTGGAGCAGGAAACTGGGCTGATTCCCCCACACTAACCCTGGATTAATGGGTAATGATCAGGAGCAGGAACATGGGCTGATTCCTCCCTACTAGCCCAGAGTCATTGGGTAATGATTAGGAGCAGGAACCTGGGCTGATTCCTTAATCTTTCATAAGGTCACTGGGTAGTGATCAGGAGCAGGAAGCTGGAATTATTCCCCCACACTAAACCAGGGTCAATGGGTAATGATCAGGAGCAGGAAGCTGGGCTGTTTCCCCCTCACTCACCCAGGGTTACTTGGTAATGAACAGGAGCAGGAACCTTGGCTGATTCCCCCACACTAACCCAGGATCACTGTGTAATGATCAGGAGCAGGGACCTGGGCTGATTCCCCCACACTAACCCAGGATCACTGTGTAATAATCTGGAGCAGGGACCTGGGCTGCTTCCCCCACACTAACTCAGGTCACTGTGTAATTATCAGAAGCAGGAACCTGGGCTGCTCCCCCACATTTACCCAGGGTTACTTGGTAATGGTCAGGAGCAGGAAACTGGGCTGATTCCCCTACACTAACCCAGCGTCACTGTGTAGTGATGAGGAGCAGGAACCTGGGCTGATTCCCCCACACTAACCCAGGGTCACTGTGCAGTGATGAGGAGCAGGAACCTGGGCTGATTCCCCCACACTAACTCAGGGTCAATGTGTAGTGATGGGGTGCAAGAACCTGGGCTGATTCCCCCACACTAACCCAGGGTCACTGTGTAATGATCAGGAGCAGGAACCTGTGCTGATTCCCCCACACTAATCCAGGATCACTGGGTAATGATCAGGGTCACTGAGCTCCGTTTTACTTCCCCCAACTGAAGCTTGGCTCTTGTGGTCTTTATTATTTGCTGAAAAACTCCGTTTTTTTTACTGGAGCTTGAAAGAAACTGTCAGCTCAGCAGCGACCTCTATCCGATTTCTTATAAACCAATATTCTGCCTGTGTTATTGCATCCCCAATATTAATGACCATTTAATATTGTTTTAGTTGAATGATATCATCTTTCCAGCAGATAACCCTGTCACGTTTACAATCATTTCAATGCATCACTGGTTACAGTAACGCATTTGCAAATCTCAATAATTACTCAGTCAAACTGGTAACTTTTCTCACAGCCTGATTTATAATTTCCCTGTTTGTTTCCCTTCCTTTCAGTTAACTTAGTGACGATTGTAATCCTGTCTCGGGGAAAGTGCGGTCTCTGCAAATGTGTCACTCGCTACCTGGTGGCCTTGGCAAGCGGCGGATCTACTGGCCGTTATACTTGTCCTGATATTGAGGCAGATTCCGACTGTTTTATTTCGTGCAGTGCATCCCCGTGTGTAATATCCACGCCGTCCTGCTTTATGCAGCCACCGACTGCTCTGTCTGGATCACTGTCACTTTCACCATTGATCGAGTTGTGGCCATTTGTTGCCAGAAACTGAAAATTTTATATTGCACCGACAAAACGGCGGGTGTGGTTTTGGGAACAGTGACTGTGCTGAGCTGTTTAAAGCACATCACCTGGTATTTTATATAGAGAGGTCGATATTTGTTGACGAACTACCCCTGGTTTTGTGATGTAACAATCGATGTTGCGGAATCATTGGGCTGGGGTACAATGGAACTCCTTCATTATATTCTAACCCCGGGAGTCCCATTTGTTCTGATTCTGCTGTTCAATGTTTTAACCGTCAGACACATTTCAGTGGCCAGCAGAGCCCGCAGGAGAGTCCGGGATCCCAGCAGTGGGGAGAGTCCCAGAGACCCAGAGATGGAGAGTCGGAGGAAATCCATCATTTTACTGCTTGTTATCTCGGGGAATTTCATATTGTTATGGTCATTACTGATGGTGTATTCCATATGGTGGAGGATGTGGATTTTGGGGTATAGGTCTGTATCTCTACCTCTTTATGTACAAGAAATGGGATTCATTCTCCAGCAACTGAGTTGCTGCACAAACACTTGAATTTATCCCGTGAACCAGAGTCAGTTCAGAAAGCAGTTGAAGAATGTGGTGATAAATCCCTTTACCGTAATTTTAAACTTCATTAAATGAAGCTATATGAAGAATTTCCTGCATCAGAACACAATCCAGGTTCATATTCTCACTGACCCACTAAACTCTATTCCGTTCAGCCCACTCTCATTCGCTAACTGTGATACAGACACAGTGGCGCCAGTCTGCTTTAACCCGGGTATTTGAAACAGGCAGAGTGGGGCAGGACTGCTCTCAGCCCGGGGACTGTGCTACAGACACAGTGTGGTCAAGTCTGCTCAACCAGGGTCTGTGATTACGGAAAATTAAGCAAAGTGGGTATGTTAGTTGAATGATATTCCAGAGGCCAGGACTAATGGACCGGAAACGTGAGTTCAAATCCCATCACAATGTCTGTGGAATTTAAATTCAGTTAATTAAATAAATCTGGAATAAAAAGTTTGTATCAGTAATGATAACCACGAAACTATCGGAATGTCGTAAAAACAACATCAGCTTCAATAATGTCCTTTAGGGAAGGAAATCAGCCGTCCTTACCTGGTCTGGCCTGTATGTGACTCCAGACACCCAGCAAGTGGTTGATTCTTAACTGCCCTCTGAAATGGCCTCGCAAACCACTCAGTTGTACACAACCGCTATGAAAAATCACAATAAGAATAAAATCTGACGGAACACCAAGCATCGACCTCTGCACCGGCTTCGGACATGACAATAGCACACCCAGCCTAGTCGACAATGCAAAGTCCTCCTTACTAACATCTGGGGAATTATGCAAAAACTGGGAGAGCTGTCCCACAGACTAGTCAAGCAACAGCCTGACATAGTCATACTCACAGCATCATAACTTTCAGCCAATGTCCCATAATCCTCCAGCCGTGGGTATGTCCTGTCCCATCGGCAGGGTAGACATACCAGAGATGGTGGCACATTGGTACACAGTCGGGAGCCTGTGGCCCTGGGAGTCCTCAACATTGACTCCGGACCCCATGAAGTCTCAGGATTTCACGTTAACATTGGCAATGAAACCTCCTGCTGATTACCACCTACCAGCTTCCTTCAGTTGAAGAAACAGTACTCTCCATGTTGTGCACCACTTGGAAGAAGCACTGAGGGTAGCAAGGGTACCGAATGTACTCTGGGTGGGGACTTCAAAGTCCATCATCAAGAGTGGCTCGTTAGTACCACTACTGACCGACTTGACCGAGTCCTAATGGACACAGCGGCCAGCTTAGGACTGTGGCAGGTGGTGAGAGAACCAACAAGAGGGAAAAACCTTACTTCAGCTCGCCTTCACCAATCTACCTGTTGCGGTTGCAGCTGTCCATGATTTCATTGGTAGCAGTGACCACCGCACGGATCTTGTGGAGACAAAGTCCATCTTGACACTGAGAACACCCTCCATCGTGTTGTGTGGCACTACCACCTTGCTAAATGTGATAGATTCAGGACAGATGTAGCAGCACAAAACTACGCATCCATGAGGCGCTGTGGACAATCAGCCGCAGCAGAATTTCATTGCAATACAGGTTAATATTAACACTCACACGGACACACTCTACCCTTACAATTATACTGACAAGGGCTGACAGTAATCAATAAAACACTCCCACAAACCGTTGTTTCATTTTTACAATGAGAGGGAGAGTTGGACCCTGTAAATATTATCCAAGTCCCCCTGTAAATATTAACTGAATCACAGAACACCGTGCACACATGAAAAAACTACCAGAGACATTCTTTTTGCAATAAAATTCTCCCAAAAATCCACAATAAATATCAACACACGTAAAGAAACACATTGTTCATAGTTTCCTTTAGGCAGAACCCGCTCACTCTCTCGTCTAAACGGTCTCACCTCACCCTCTCTCTCTCTCTGCCGCTCTCTCTCTTTCTCTCTCACCAGGCCTGTGTATCTCTCTCAGTCACTCAGTTAATCACTCACTCTCCCGCGTATACTTCCTCACCTCTCCCTCTCTCTATATATATTACTCTTCACCAGGACTGTCTCTGTCACAATCAATCACTCAATCATTCACGCTCTCGCGTAAGCTTCCTCACATCTTCCTCTCTCTCTCTATCTCTCTCTCACAAGGCCTGTGTATCTCTCTCAGTCACTCACTCACTCACTCACTATCTCGCCTGGCCTGCCTCACATCTTTATCTTTCATTCTCACTCCCTCCCTCGCCTGGTATCTTTTATCTAATCTTTACAAAATATAAAGGAATTGAAAATGAGACAGACACGGGCTGCACAGTCCTTGATGGCAGAGAATCATTGCCCTTTACCCGCTTTGTATTGTACATGTACAGGAGCTGATACTGAGACAAACATGGGTCGTACTGTGCAGACGGAGAGAGATAGGCTGAGAGAAAGTGAGAGAGAAATAAAGAATCAGGGGACGAGAGAGAGAGAGACAGAGAGTGAGAGATAGAGGGATGGGACGGAAAAGGGAGTCAAGCAGGGTGAGAAAGAGAGAGAGAGAGGCAGACAGCGTGAGAAATAGGGAGAGTAAGAAATAGGAAGAGTGAAAGATAGAAACAGAGGGAGTGTAAGAGAGAAACCAAAGTGACAGATAGGGAGAGGATAACAGAAACACAGACGGCAGGGGAGAGCGAGAGGAAAGGGGTGAGAGACTGAGAATGAGAAATGCAGGGCAGAGCAAGACAGAGGATGTGCCAGATAAGGTCGGAGACAGGCTGGATAGATTTTAAATGAAGGCATTACTTTTTATACATAATGACGAATAATGTGGCTTTGTTTCACTTTGTATTCCGAGTGCCTGTGCACAGTGTGTGTCTCTTCCAGTGAGGAATCGGACTCTGTAATAAACATCCCAGTGCTGCGTTTACAGTAAATACCCGCCTTCTAACATCAAACACTCAGGTACAGCACGGGTTAGATACAGAGCAAAGCTCCCTCTACACTGTCCCATTAAACACTCCCAGGGCAGGTACAGCACGGGTTAGATACAGAGTAAAGCTCCCGCTACACTGTCTCATCAAACACTCCCAGGGCAGGTACAGCACGGGGTTAGATACGGAGTAAAGCTCCTTCTACACTGTCCCATCAAACACTCCCGGGGCAGGTACAGTTCTGGTTAGATACGGAGTAAAGCTCCCTCTACACTGTCTCATCAAACATTCCCAGGTCTGGAACACGCTGGGCAGTTTAAGTTTTACATCTCACAGTTGGTGAGAGAGTTATTCTACAGAGAGGGCAACACTTCCCTTTAAAATTGTTCCGGTATAAAATAAAAAATAAAAAACATCACAATGTGTCAATCGAAGGTAACAGAAAAGGAAAACATAATTCTGAAAACATTTATTGCACCAGCACTGGATATCACAGCCTTCATCCACTGCCCTGATTCAAAGCCAGGGCTCAATAAGCTGCGGAAAATCTGCGACCCGGATGTGAACCGGAAACACAGACGTTTGATGGACACAGACATGATAACATTGCGCCACGAGATCCGCGGTCAGCAAGTGAAGCCGGATCCAGAGAAGGGCAGATCGGTGCGGTCCCGGCCCGTGCTCTCCGATTGCGAAAGGCGGAAGCAGCTGCAGCCAGACCGCCTCAAGAACAGCTCAGGATCCACGCTCTCTAATCCAGCCGCTGCCGGCGGGGAGCTGCCTGAGGCGTGTCGGGGAGCGGCCTCGCAGCCGCCTGCCGCTCTCTCTTTGTTCAACGGGTCCGATCCCGGTGCAGCTCACGGATCACACTCAGGAATCCCATCGCTGACGGGCTCACTTCTTTAAACCATGTTCAGATTCAATGAATTGCAATTGAATTCAATCCTCATCTCACCTCTGCTCCGTCCGTTCAAGACGTTATTTAATCTGATATTGCAGCTCTGTTTTGCACAGCGCCGGCTGGTTAAGTCTTTCAATCAGCATCAGCATCTTCTGAACTGAAAGCGATCTTCTGTTGTAGAATGGCCGAGCGGTCCAAGGCGCTGGTTTAAAACTCCAGTCGCTGCGGTGGAGTGGGCCGAATCCCATTTCTGGCGCGGCTGACTCTTCATCAAAAAATCCATCTTTTCTCAGCATTGCGGTGTGCGACTTTGCTGTGTCAAGCCAGACTTGCAGCAGCTCCTAAGTGGCACCGTGATGGTATCGCGGTTCGTATTCTGCCCTGTGGCCGCAGTAACCTCGGTGCGAATCCGAATCAAGGCACAGTTTACTTTATACCTTCTGTCAGTTGCCGCGCATGCCAATCAAAATTCTTATATGCTTACGGACGAAAAGTGGGAGTGTGGGACGAAAAGAGGACGGATCTTTTAAGAACCAGCACAGGAATGACGGGCTGAATGGTTTCCTTGTGTGCTACACTTTCCCAGACAGATAATGAGCTCAAGGAGACTCAAAAAGACCGACTGGAATTATTTTGTTGTTTTTGTTCAAGTTACTTTGTGCAACAAAACAGATTCGCAAACTGTGTTCTGAAGAATGACTAATAATTGTTGAGTGGAAAAATATAGCTGACTTGAATGGGGTAATTTTTTCCCGATCTCACGCAGATTTGGAAAGTAAATGTTTTATTCTAAAAGAATGTTCAGAATGTGAATTTATTGAGCGTCTTTCACCAGCTCCGGACGTCCCAAATGTGCTTTGCAGCCTCGGGTCAGGGGTCACAGGCGGCAGAAACTGGGCGCGTGGCTGGAGCACGAATCCATGTTCAGAAAACATCAATCGCGGTCGCTGTGACGTGGAAAAGGATTGTGGTGTCACCCACCGCAGGGCAAGGGGCAACCGCGGGCGGCCATGTCTGTGTGCCCAGCTGAAAGCCATGTGTGTGTTAGGTTCTATCGGCCATGTTTGTGTGACGTGCGATCCGCCATGTTTTTGTGACGTGCGGTCCGCCATGTTTTTGCGACTGTTGTCGTCCATCCCCCCACTCCCCATCACCGACGTTAAACTGACTGAGATGCAATTGCCAGATTTATCCTTCTCCCCATTATGAAAACGTGTGTAACATTTGCAATCCTCCAGCCCTCCTGCTCCAGCCCTGTATCTAAGTTGTGGCCAGCACCTCCGCAATTGATACCCTTCTTTCCCTCATCCACCTTGGATATATCCCATCTATAGCTGGTGACGTATTACTTTAACTACTCACAGTCTTTCGAATAACTCCTCTTTATCTACATTATCGGATCCAATATCCCAGCAACGTCCTTGTTTGCCATAACCTTGGTAAAGTCCTCTAACTCAGTAAACTCTGTTGAGAACTATACATTGAGTACGTCAGCCATGCCTTGTGCCTCCAACAATAAATCTCCATTTTGCTCCTTAATCGGCCAGCCGCTCCGGTGACAAACCATTTACTGTTAATATGGATATAGAGGACATTTGGAGAGCCTTTTAAGTTAGGTATTCCTTTTTATGTTAGATAGATAAGTGCAGGGAGGTAATATTTTAATGGAATTCTGCAAAACATTAGTTGTGACGAATGGCGATCGAGCTGAAAGTTTAACTCTCTTTCTCTCTCCACAGATGTTCCCGGACTGGCGGGTTTTTTTCCAGCATTTTATCTTGATTCCGTTTCCAGAAACTGCGGTATTTTGCTTCCTGTTTTATTGAAGTGCCCTTCCTTCTATTAGAAAAAAGCACAAAGAAAGTGCAGATGCTGGAAACGTGAATAAAACAAACGTGTGAGAATTGATCTTTTGAGGAATTTCGGGTTAGACTCCCGGAGAGTGCCGAGGTTTTCAATTATAAGTTTTATTAAATAAGTTCAATAAATAATTTACATGAACTAAATTATATGAAAATATAAATTTAAAAAACTGTTGATATCTTCAAATAAAAAGCAATGTTCTGGCCTCACGATATACAAACATGACCAACAGTACGTCACCATTAAATGGCGGCACGCGGTTGCCCTTTGCCCTGAGGTGGGTGAAACCACAATACTTTCCACGTCACAGCGACCGCGACTGGTGCTTTCTGAACATGGATCCGGGCTCCAGCCCCGCACCCGGATTGTGCCGCCTGTGACCCCTGACCCGAGGCTGCAAAGCCCCTTCGGGAAATCCTAAGGTGTTCAAAAGCTGAAATATCCCGTAAAAAATAAGAAAATGTTTAAAATTATGAGATAGAGTGGATAGCAAAGATCAATTTCCCTAAGCAGAGCGGTCAATAATCAGGTGACATAGATTTAAATTAATTGGTAGTTGGTGGTTGTGGTCTGGAACTCACTGCCTGAAAGTGTGGTCGAGGCAGAAACCTTCAGCGCATTTAAGAAGTACTTGGATATGCACTTGAAGCGCTGCAACCTACAAGGCTATGGACCAAGAGCTTGAAAGTGGGATCGAGCTTGATAGCTCTTTTTCGGCCGGCACAGACACAATATGTCGAAGGCCTCCTTCTGTGCCGTAAACTTCTATGAGACTATGATTGCAAGTGGAGTTGGGGAGCAGAGGAATATGCTGCTGAGGATGGAAGTTGCGGTGATATTTGGTGGGGGTTGAGTGGGGCTGCGGGTAGAAGGTGGGAGGAGCTGAGGAAATTAGATGGACGTGGGGGTGAGATGAGGAAAGTAGGTGGGGAGGAGCTCAGGATATTTGGTGGGACTGGGATGGACCTGCGTGCAGTTGCTGGGGAGGAGCTGAGGATATTAGATGGCCGTGGGGATGAGCTGAGGATAGTAGGTGGGAAGGAACTGAACAATATTAGATGGGGGTGGGATGAGTTGAAAATAGTAGGTGGGGGACGGGCTTAGAATATTCGCTGGATGAGCTGAGGATATTAGGTGGGGTTTGGAGAAGCTGATGCCATTATTTAGTATGGAGAGGAGCAGAGGATATTAGATGGGGTGGAGAGGAGATGAGGATATTAGGTGGGGTATGGAGAAGCTGGTGTTATTTTTTGTATTGAGAGGAGCAGAAGATATTAGGTGGTGTTAGAAAAAAGCTATAAGATTCATAGATGAAGTTTGACTCTTCGAACAGAAATTAAAATGCAGTCAGGAACAGATGGCTGAAGTGTCATCAAGGTCAATTAACAATCACCAAAAGACAAATGGAAATGATAAGAGGCTCGTAAAATGCAAGAAAACACAGGATGATAATACCGTAGCTAGACAATAAGGAGCCACGAAGTCATGAAATGACCTTAAAGAAACATAACAAAACATTCCTCAGAAGGATAAGAGAAAGGTCTCGTCAGCCATGCAGGAAGGGACAGTGAGAAATGACTTCACGCACCGCACTTTGATTCGCGATGATTGACACTAGATAGATCACAGATCACCGAAATAACTATAAATATAGCGAGCTGAGAGAGGGAATCAGACAGCAAGGGGCGAAGGATTCATCGAGTTGGAAATCAATGCTGGCTCGGGCCCAACACCTTGACTAAGTTTACACTCTGAGGTGGATCAATGCTGGCCTATACCTAACACCTCCAACAGCTCGAGGGACGAATCAACAGAAGTGGCTGCTGTTACTGGCTGCAGAGTCCCGCTGACCGGAGTGCTCCACGCTGTCTCATCGGGCATCGAACCAACCGTCCGTCCGGTCCTGGCATTCCTATTCGGGAGTCGTAGACCGCTCTCTACTGTCACGGGTTGTAAGTCTATTATAATTAACTTAAACCATATGAAATTTCTGATTATGCTTTAAAACGGTAGCTCTTTAATAAAAAGCCTTGCAACTCCTAAGACCGTTTGGCTATTCTGTGTGTGATCTGTAATCCTAAACTGGGGTGGTGAGGAGCTGAGGATATTAGATGGGGTGGGGGGGGGGAACTGAAGATATTAGATTGGGCGTGGTGGAGCTGAAGATATTAGTTGTGGGTTGGGAGGAGCGCAGGATATTAAGTGGGGAGAGAGGTGCAGAGGAAGTTAGGTCGACATATAGAGGAGCTGATGATATTTGGTGTGGTGGGCAGGAGCTGAGAATATTAGGTGGGGTGGGGTGAAGCTGAGGATATTAAGTGGGTGTGGGGAGGAGCTGAGGATATTACGTGGGGTGGGGAGGAGCTGGGGATATTAGGTGGGGTGGGAGGAGCTGAGGAAATTAGGTGGGTTGGGAGGAGCTGAGGATATTAGGTGTGGTGGGAGGAGCTGAGGAGATTAGGTGGGGTGGTGAGGAGCTGAGGGTATTAGGTGGGGTGGGAGGAGGTGAGGAGATTAGGTGGGGTGGGGAGGAGCTGAGGATATTAGGTGGGGTGGGGAGGAGCTGAGGAGATTAGGTGGGGTGGGGAGGAGCTGAGGGTATTAGGTGGGGTGGGGAGCAGCTGAGCATTTATGAGTTGTGGGTAGTGAGGAGCACAGGATATTAGGTGCGGAGGAGGTGCTAAGGAGTTTATATCGAGTTGCAGAGGAGCTGATGATATAAGTTGGGGTGGGGAGGAACTGAGGATATTAAGTGGAATGGGGAGGATCTGTGGATATTTGTTGGGCTCGGCAGGAGCTGAGAATGTTAGATGGTGTGGGGAGGAGCTGAGGATGTTAAAAGTGGGTGAGTTGGAGCTGAGGATATTAGGTAGGGTTGGAAGTTACTGAGGATATGAGTTGATGTTGGGAGAAGTAGAGTGTATTAGATGGTGTTGGGGAAGAGCTGAGGATGTTAGTTGTGGTAGGGAGGAGCTAATGATATTAGTTGGAGTGTAGAGCACGGAGGATATTAGGTACGGGTTAGGAGGAGCTGAGGATAGTCGGTGGTCGTGGGGAGGTGTTGTGGATGTTAGGTGGGGTGGGTGGAGCTGTGGCTACTTGGTGGGTGTGGAGTGTCTGAGCATGTAAGGTGGGAGTGGGGTGGAGCTGAAGATATTAGGTCGGGTTGGGACGGGCTGTGGATATGAGATGCCATGGGGAGCAATAGAATATATTAGGAGGATTGCGGAGAAGCTGAGGATATTATTTGGGTGAGGTAGAGCTGAGGATATTAGATGGATTGGGGTGGAGCTGAGGATATTAGATGTTGTGCGGAGAAGCTGGGGTTATAATTTTGGTGAGGTAGAGATGAGGATATTTGTTGAGGTGGAGAGGAGATGAGTATTTAAGGTGATGTGGGGAAGAGCTAAATGTATTAGGTGGAGTGGGAGGAGCTGAGGCTATTAGTTGGGTGGGGAGTTCTGAGGACATTAGGCGGCATGAAGATGAGCTGATGATGTTAGGTGGTGGTGTGGAGTAGCTAAGGATATTAGGTATGGTGGAGATGTGCTGAGCAAATTAGGAGGGATTGTGGAGGAGCTCAGGATATTAGGCGGGTGGGGAATAGCTGATGTTATTAGCTATTGGGGAGGAGCTGATGATATTCGGTGAGGTGAGCAGGAGTGGAAGCTATTATGTAGTGTTGGGGCAGCTGAGGATATTATGTGTGTGAGGAGGAGAGAGGAGTGGGATGGGGAGGAGATGAGGAAATTAGATTGGGTGCTTAGGAGCTGACGATATTAGGTGGGGTCGGGAGGAGCTGAGGATATTTGGCGGGGTGGGGAGGAGCTTAGGATATCAGATGGGGTCGGCAGGAGCAGATGATAATGGTGGGCTGGGGTGCAGCTGAGCATATTTGGTGGGGTGGGGAGGTGCTGAGGTTATTAGGTGGGGTGGGGAGGATCTGGGGACATTAGGTGGGGTAGGAGGAGCTGATGATATTAGGTGGGGTCGGGGAGGAGCTGAGGATATTTGATGGGGCGGAGAGGAGCTGAGCATATTAGGTTGGGGTCGGGAGGAGCTGACGATATTTGGTGGGGAGGAGAGGAGCTGAGCATATTTGGTGGGGTGGGGGGGAGCTAAGGATATTAGTTGGGATTGGTGGAGCTGAGGATTTTTGATGGGGTGAGGAGCAGCTGTGGATATTGGTGGGTGTGCAGTGTCTGAGCATGTAAGATGGGGTCGGGAGGAGCTAAGGATATTAGTTGGGTTCCGGAGGAGCTAAGGATAACAATGGCCCAAAAATTCGTGAAGAAGCCTTCGTGCGAGGGTAAGGCCTCCCCGCGATCTCTCACTCCGCGTTGGCTTTTTCAGTTCCAGCTCGCACGAACTTGATGTTCTGGACAGCTGCTGTGCTGGGCTTGCGTATTCCACCGGCGTAGTTAATTCGTGCGAGCTGTGGGATCACGTGACTCAGTTAGAGCCAATGGCAGCACACCAGCTTCCATTCATAACTTTCACATAAGTGCTGTGAAAGTTATGAATACTATAGCCCCCCAAAAGAACCGCTAAACCTCAATTAAATTTAAAAAAAAACGATCACATTAATAAAATAAGTATAGTTAAATAAATTAACCATTTTAAATAAAAAAATAAATTTTTGAAAAAATTTAAAATCTTTTAAAAAGTTATAAAAATAAACTTACCTGTCTTTAAAGTCTCTAAAAAAGATATACCTGTTAAAAAAAATTCAAAATAATACTTAATTCACTACTTACCTTGTTAAAAGTGAGCCTTACTCCTTTTTTTATGTGTAGAATCTTCCGTACTTACCTGCGCGTTGAAACCACTAAGTGCACAGCGTGCGCGCAGCCTGTGGCGCGCACGCGGTTCACCTAGGACCCGCCCCCTTTTCCATTCACCAAGTGCCGGTTTTCAGCGCATGCGCAGTGCATGCAGAAAACCGGCAATTGGAGACAGAATACGCGAGAGTACGCAGTGCGTACTCTCGCGTAGCGGGACTAATTTTTGGGCCAATGTTCTTTTGGGAGGTGCGAAGGATATTATGTACTATTGTGGTGGGGCTGAAGAAGTTTTGTGGTATGGGGAGGAGCTGAGGATGTTTGATTGGGGTGGGGAAATGTTGAGGATATTAAGTGAAGTTGGGAGGAGCTTTGTATGTTAGATGCATAATTAGACACCGAAAGACACAAAGAGGGGCTGAAGAAGGACAGCGCACCTGTTGGTTGACATAATTAATAACTTCACCCATTCCTCGTAAAGCTTTAGTAGAAAGTGATCATAATATGATAGAATTCTTCATTGGGATGGAGAGTGAAGTAGTTGACTCAGAGACTAGGGTATTGAATTTAAATAAAGGAAACTATGATGGTATGAGGCGCGACTTGGCTAGGCTGGATTGGTGACCCTTAGTTAAAGGGTTGACGGTGAGTAGGCAATATCAAACATTTAAAGATTGCATGGATGAACTACAGAATTTCTTCATCCTTGTTTGGCATAAAAATAAAACAAAAAAGGTGACTCAACCGTGGCTAACAAGGGAAATTAGGGATAGCATATGATTAAAGGAGAGGACATATAAATTGTCCAGAAAAAGCAGAAAACCTGACGATTGGGAGCAGTTTAGGGCTCAGCAAAGGAGGACAAAGGGATTGATTAAGAGGGGGGAAATAAAGTATGAGAGTAAGCTTACAGGGAACATAAAAACTGACTGTAAAAGCTTCTACAGATATGTGAAGAGAAAAAGATTGGTGAAGTCAAGCGTAGGTCCCTTGCAGTCAGAATTAGGGGAATTTATAATATTGAACAAAGAAATGACAGGCCAATTAAATACATACTTTGGTTCTGTCTTCACAAAGGAAGACACAAATAACCTCCCAGAGATGTCGGGGAACATAGCGTCTAATGAAAGGTACGAACTCGATCAAATCAGTATTTGTAGAGAAATGGTGTTAGGGAAATTGACGGGATTGAAGGCCGATAAATCCCCAGGGCCTGATAATCTACATGCTAGGGTACTTAAGGAAGTGGCCCTAGAAATAGTAGATGCATAGCTGGTCATTTTCCAAAATTCTATAGATCCTGGAACAGTTCCCATGGATTGGAGGGTAGCTAATGTTACCCCACTATTTAAAAAATGTTGCAGAGAGAAAATGGGGAATTATAGACCGGTAAGCCTGTCATCGGTAGTGGGGAAAAAACTAGAGTCCATTATAAAAGATGTATTAGCAGAGCACTTGGAAAACAGTGACAGGATCGGACAAAGTCAAAATGGATTTACAAAAGATAAATCATGCTTGACTAATCTACTGGAATTTTTTGAGGATGGAACAATAGAATAGATAAGGGGGAACCAGTGGATGTGGTGTATTTGGACTTTCAGAAGGCTTTCGATTAAGTCCCGCATAAGAGATTAGCGTGCAAAGTTAAAGCACACGGGATTTGCGTTAAGGTACTTTCTTGGATAGAAAACTGGTTGGCAGAAAGTAAGCAAAGAGTTGGAATAAACGGGTCTTTTTCCGAGTGGCAGGCAGTGAATAGTGGGGTACCGCAGGGATTGGTGCTATGACCCCAGTTATTCACAATATATATTAATGATCTAGACGAGGGAACTAGATCTAATATCTCCAAGTTTGCAGACGACACAAAGCTGGGTGGGCGTGTGTGCTGTGAGGACGGTGCAGAGAAACTCCAGTATGATTTGGACAGTTTGGGTGATTGGGCAGATGCATGGCACATGCAGTATAATGTCGATAAATGCGAGGTTATCCACTTTGGTGGCAAAAACAGTAAGGCAGATTATTATCTGAAAGGCAATAGATTGGGAAATTGATAAGTGCAACGAGACCTGGGCGTCCTTGTGCACCAGTCGCTGAAGGTAAGCATGCAGGTGCAGCAGGCGGTTAAGAAGGCAAATGGTATTTTGGCCTTCATAGCGGGAGGATTCGAGTACAGGAGCAAGGATGTCTTGCTGCAGTTGTACAGGGCCTTGGTGAGACCACACCTTGAGTATTTTGTGCAGTTTTGGTCGCCTTATCTGAGGAAGGATGTTCTTGCCATGGAGAGTGTGCAGCGAAGATTCACCAGACTCATACGTGGGTTGTCAGGAATGACGTATGAAGAGAGATTGGGTCGATTGGGCTTGTAATCGCTAGAATTTAGCAGAATGAGAGGTGATCTCATTTAAACTTACAAAATTCAAACAGGACTAGACAGACTAGATGCAGGAAGGATGTTCCCGATGGTGGGGGAGTCCAGAACCAGGGGTCACAATCTAAGGATAAGTGGTAAGACATTTAGGACTGAGATGAGGAGGAATTTCTTCACCCAGAGAGTGGTGAACCTGTGGAATTCTCTACCACAGATGAAAGTTGAATCCAATTCATTAAATATATTCAACAAGGAGTTAGATACTTTTCTTAAGGCTAAGGGGATCAAGGGATATGGGGAGAAAGCAGGGACAGGGTACTGAATTTGGATGATCAGCCATGATCGCATTGAATGGCGGAGCAGGCTCGAGGGGCCGAATGGCCTACTCCTGCTCCTATCTTCTATGTTTCTATGTTTTCTATGTAAAGAGTTTACTCTGCAATCAATCTTCAGATTTTCTGATAAAATTCCAAACCTCACACAGTTTGAGATGCTCGCCTTTACTAATTATTATTGTTTTTATGCAACAAAACGGAATCTTTGCTTCAGATATTGAAGAGGCAATTCTTTAAAGACATCTCACAATAGACATTAGAAAACTTGCAGACTGCGCAGATATATGGCAAGAGACCTTTAACATAGATGAATACGATGTGATACACATTGTTAGGACAATCGAAACACCATGAGGGCAGTGAGGTTGATGTTGTGTGTATGGAATTTCAAAAGGCGTTTGATAAAGTGCTACAGTATAGATTTGTTCGTAAAATGGTAATCTATGGGATTAAAGGGATGGGGCATCATGGATACAAAATTGGCTGAGGAACAGAAACAAGAGAGTAGTGGTGACCGGTTGATTATCAGACTGGAGGGAGGTATACAGTGGTGTACGCCAGGGATCGTTATTTGGAGTATTATTCTTTGTATATATATTAATGACCTAAAGTTGATTATACAGAGTATTAATTAGTATTTTGCAGATGTAACGAAACTCAGAACTGACGAGGATAGTAACAAACTTCATAGACTGACTGCTCAACATAAAAAAACATAAGAAATGGGAGCAGGAGTAGGCCATTCGGTCTTTGAACCAGACCTGCCATTGAATAAGTTCATTGCTGATCTTCAGTTAAAAAGGCATTCATGTAACAACTTCTAACTGACCCTCATTCCTGCAAATGCGGTTATCTCTTTACTCAGTTTATTGGTACATTTTGCATTAAGAGAACAAAATATCAGTAAGGCAAAAACTGCCCTACGTCCACAGAAGATTTGGCTGGGGCTTGACCCTCATCAACTGCTCCTCAGGCTGGAGGGCCTAAGTGCTTCAGAGAAGTCCCTGACCTGATGCTGCACTTCCCGATGGTGTAACTTTCCAAATCCAAACCCTTCGCTTACAACATAATCCGAACTCTGAATCAAATGGGCAGACACATGGCAGATTAAATTTAACACAGTGAATTGTGAATTGATGCATATTGACAGGAAGAATGAGGAGAGGCAATCTGAAAGAAATATTACAATTTTAAAGGAGGTGCAGGAACAGAGAGACCTGGGGATGTATGTATAAAACAATTTAAAGGTGGCACGACAAGTTTCGAAGCAAAAACAAGGAAGTCAGGCTCAAATTTTATAAAACACTTGTTAGGCTTCAGCTGGAGTATTGTGTTCAATTCTGGGCGCCACAATTTAGGAAGGATGTCAAGGCCTGGGAACGTGGGCAGAAGAGAATGGTACCAGTGATGAGAGACTTAGGTTATGTGGAGAGACTGGAGAAGCTGTGGTTGTTCTCCTTAGAACAGAGCATGTTAAGAGGAGATTTGATAGAGCTGTCCAAAGTCCTGAATAGATTTGATAGAGTAAATAAGGAGACGCTGTTTCCAGTGCCAGATGATGGGTCGGTAACCAAAGGACACAGATTTAACCTGATCGTCAAGATAACCGGAGACGACATGAGGAAGCTTTATTTTAAACAACGAGGTCTTGTGATCTGGACACACTGTCTGAAAGGGTGGTGGAAGCAGATTCACAAGGAACATTCAAAGGGGATTTTTAAAACATATTTAAAGTTAAAAAAAGCAGGGCAAGTGCAGAGGAGAGAGATGAATTGGATAGCTCTACCAAAGAGCAGGCACAGGCACGCTGGGCCGAATGGCCTCCTTCTGTGCTGCATCATTCTATGATTTTATAAACACCTGTACCTGAGAACATAAGAAACATAGGGGGAAAATTCAGTTGGTTGCGCATCCCGTTAGCACCTTAAGAGGGCGCTAATGGGGCGCAAAGCATCTAGCGCCCAGGCGCGGCGAAGTTTGCGCCGCTAGCGAAATTAACTAGACATTTTGCGGCAGCGCTAAACACTACCACCACGATCTCCTGCGCCAGCAGATCGTGACATCAGTCGAGTGCGGAACGCCCCGGTATCGCCCCGGAGCGGATATTGAGTGGCGCCCCGTGCCTTACCGCCTGACGCTAGCAACAACAGGTTGAGGGAAGCGTTCTGCAGTCATGAAGGGAAAGGGGGAGCACTATTTAAAGGTGACCGCTTCCTGCCTTTTATTGTTGGTGCCATTTTTGAACTACGCATTCTGAGCGAGAGAGAGAGAGACTTCTGGAGAGATTCAACGTTGTGTGAAGGAGCTTTGGGTACTGAGCAGCACTTTGCAGGTTCATTTTGATTTGCCATTCCCTGTATCGATTTAGAAGAGACTGTGGGGGCTGCACTCTGAGCTCTTTGCCTGGTACTCTCCATTGATCTTTCCAGCAGATTTGATGTGCAGGTCTCTCCAGGCCGAGATTCAAGGCTGCAATGAGCAGGATGTGGATGGAAAGCCAGATTAACCATCCCCTTTAAGAACTGGCCCGTGTCATTGTGTGTGTGTTCCATTGTTGACTGACATTACATGAGCTTCGCCAGCGCTCTGAGGTAGCGCCTCGCTCCTCGGCCTTTGCGCCTTAAGCCAGGTGTGAAGTGCCTGATTTAGCGCTCCAATCAACTCCAGGGGCGATAAAAGTCAAATTTGCAGTCGGTGGTGATAATTAGCGCCAGGCGCTAATCTTTGCGCCCGGCCGAGAATTGCGCCCCAAATGGGGCAATACTGAATTTTAGTGCGCAGAAGAGCAAAGGGATCTAGGGACAGAGGCGAACAAATAATTTAAAGCTGCATCACAGGTCGACAAAGTAAATAAAAGGCTAACAAAGAACTCGGGATTATTTCTAAGGCTATAGAATTCAAAAGTAGTTAAGTTGGTAAATTGTGGGAAGTGGTATTCTACAGTGATCGTTCCTGGGACCACTTGCTCCCTATTTACTTAAACAATTTGGATTCGGGAATCGGAAGTGCAGTTTCAATATTTGTGGATGCCACCAGAATGGCGTTTTATAGCAGAGGAGGACTGCGAGAAAACACAGGAAGAAGTTAAAATACTTTAGAATAGGCGTGTAATTAATACATGATAAATGAGCATTGTGCATTTTAATAGGAAGAATCATGAGGTCACATACTCCTTGGAAATTCAATATCTTAATGGGATTGAGCGATGTGAGGGTACACACACACACATCACTAAAAGTAGCGATGCAGGTTAATGAGGCCATAAAAAATAAAGAAAGCACTAGGGTTCATTTCTAGAGGGATAGATTTCAAAGCAGAGCAATTATATTAAACGTGCACAGAACCTTGGTTAGACCGCATTTGGAATATTGTGAAAATTACTGTTCTCCATCTTATAAAAGGGGCTGGATTGGCACGGAGCTGGAAATAGGCCCTCCTGATGATGGAGTGGATATGTCGTCGGAAAATCATCTGCCGGTCAAATAGAACACCAAGCTTGCGAATGGTCTGCTTCAGACATAGACAGAAGAAGGATGGAACCGATGGCTGGGCAACGGAGGTTGTGCCGGGGACTAATGGTTTCGGTCTTACAAATTTTTATTTGGATGGCAGCGGAACTGAAAGTTTAGAGCTATCGGGAAAGATTGAACAGATTGGCCTTTAGTGCTTTGTAAGAGGGAGGACATAGAGGAGGCCTGATAGAGGTCTTGGTAATTGTGAAAGGGATTGACAGGGTAGATGTGGAGAGAATGTTTACACTTGGGGGAGAATCGAAAACTAGTGGGTCATAAATACAAGATATTTACTAATAAATCCATTAGGGAAATAAGGAGCAATTTCTTTACTCAGAGAGTGGTTAGAATGGGGAACTCAGCACTACAGGAACAGGTTGAATACAATAGCTTAGATGCTATCAAAAGCAAACTAGCAGAGTAAATGATAGAAAAATATGCTGAAAGGCTGAGATGAGGTAGATTATATGGGAGGAGACTTTTCTGCAGCATAAACACCAGCACAGACGAATGGCCTGTTTCTGTGCTGTATAATCACAGAATCCCCACAGTGCAGATAGAGGCCATTTCGGCCCATCGAGCCTGCACCGACCCATATCTCACCCTATCCCCGTAACCCCACGTATTTAATCCCCCTAACACTAAGTGTCAATTTATCATAGCCAAATCAACCTAACCCGCACATCTTTGGACAGTGGGAGGAAACCGGAGCACCCGGAGCAAACCCATGCAGTCACGGGGAGAAGGTGCAAACTCCACACAGACAGTCACCCATGGCTGGATTCGAACCCTGGTCCCTGGCACTGTGAGGCAACAGTGCTAACTACTATGCCACGGTGTTGCCCAATCTACGTAATATAATCATCTAAACTACAGCTCAGCTCTGTCTGCTTAACTATTGACCAGGCTCTTACTCTGGAAGCTGCAACTGATTTGCTGCACTAAATAGCTCAATTGACTCTTTACAGACGAGCTCAGACGGAGTGCAACAAACTAGTGGTCCTGTCCCGAAAGACAATGCGGGAACTGTCAGTCAGAAATAGTGCCGTGTCCTAAACATAGTGCTTGCTCCGCCGCTGGTTGTATTTTCAGATCAAAAGCGATTCCCGGTGTAATTCAGTTGATGGAATCAGGGTCTAAATATTGGCCCAGAAATGAAAGACGGAGCCTTCCTGCGGGGGTAAGGCTTCCCCGCGTTATCACACTGCGCGCCTGCCTTTTCATTCCGAGCTCACACGAACTTTAGTTTCAAGGCTGCAGCTGTGCAGTGTGTGCGTATCCCACAGTTAATTCGTGCGAGCTGTGGGATCACGTGATTCAGTTAGAGCCAATGGCAGCACACCATCTTTCATTCATAGTTTTGACAGCAAGGGCTGTCAAAGCTATGAATCTATACCCCCCCAAAAGAACAGCTAAACCTCAATTATTTTTTTTTAAAACCATCACGTTAATAAAATAAGTATAGTTAAATAAATTAACAACTTTAAACAGAAAATTACATTTTTGAAATTTTTTTAAATCTTTTTAAAAGTTATAAAAATAAACTTACCTTTCTTTAAAGTCTCTAAAAAAGATAAACCTGTTGAAATTTTTTTAAAATAATACTTAATTAACTACTTACCTTGTTAAAAGAGGGTCTTACGCCTCCTTTCTTTATGTGCAAAATCTTCCATGCTTACCTGCGCGTTCAAAGCACTAAGTGCACTGCGTGCGCGCAGCCTGTAGCGCGCACGTGGTTCACTTAGGAACCGCCCCCTTTTGAGTTCACCAAGTGCCTGTTTTCAGCGCATGCGCAGTGCATGCAGAAAACCGGCAATTGGAGACAGAATACGCGAGAGTACACAGTGCGTACTCTCGCGTACTAAGACTAATTTTTGGGCCATTACGTTCATGGACTGGAAACCCTGGGACCCGCCTCTGGGCTGCGGTCAGTTGTTTTGTTTATTAATGATTTAAATAATTGAGGTAACCGGATATTTTACCGCGCTCTTGAACTGCTCTCTGAACTTGGACTGTGTCACCCCATAAATAAATGTATTTGTGCAGCAATTTAAATTACGCAGCATATATCCGACGTGTTGAAAGATATACAAAGAATTATTGCAATCACTGGGATCTCTGCTTGAAATGTTATAGTATAAGAAATACATAACGTTTGCCAACCACAGAATTATGAAGCTGCCGGATATGCTGAAGAGTAAAATCACAGACTTCCTTCTACTCTCCATCTCTGGGTCCCTGCGATTCTCTCCCTTGCTCTGACCCCTCAGTCCCTTACGGACTCGACTGGTCACTAAAATGTGTCTGACTGTCAGAGTGTTGAGCAATTAAATTAAAGTGAATGGGAGCAATGGGGTTAAAACCGTATCAATCCAGTCAAATCCCACCCATCCGGGCTCAGTTTGGGATTGTAACACAGAACCACGGCACATTGTCGATTATCTTTCCAGGTTCATATGCAATGTAGTGGGGAACGTTTTTTAAACAGAGCAGAATGCAGGTTGTTGTCAGAACCACAGCCCCTGTTTTCTCGGTGCAATATTTTGTTTTCAGCTTCTGGCAACAAATGGAATCAAATCGATCAAAGGTGAAAGTGACGGTGAACCAAACAGAACAGTCTGTGGCTGCACGAGTCAGGGCATATATCGCACTACACACAGGGGTAATGTCGAGGAAACACAATAGGAAATAATAAGAATTAATCTGCCTCAGTATGATCTCAGTGATAATAAACAGTAGATCCGTCGCTGCCATGGCCACCAGGTAGCGAGTGGTGCAGGTGGAGAGTCCGCACTTTCCCCAGGATAGGATCACAATCGCCACTAAATAGACTGCAAAAGAAGAGAAGGAAAAAGAGACAGGAAAGTACTGATCAAACATTCTCCGTGTCTGAGCACAGACAGTAAGCGCTGATTTTAGCACCAAAAACGGGTGGTTTGAACTCGGGTCAGAGTTTAAAACTTTAAATCTCCAGCCTGACACCAACCCGCTTCTAACCCTGTGCTTCCCGGTATAATGGAGGCGGAACAGGGAGTGTGCAGCCGAGCACTCTGATGAGACCGGTTGGTATTTAAATATTTTAATGAGACTGGAAGTCTCTGATTTCACCCGTTTTACAGATTTACTTGTGTCGGCCGGGTTTCCCAGACCTCGGGAAACCCGGCAGCTTAAGAGAGGTGAGGACAGATTCGGGGAGAAGGTAAATGCCTTCACAGCACTGCCTGGAGGCCAGGAGGAGCAGTAGTGTTTCCCCCGGCTTCACAATCTCACCACCCATCAGAGCCCACCGCCATAGAAAGACCCCCAGGTCGGGGATCGGAACCCCATGGTCAGAGACTGGGCACATCACCGGGACCATCAACTCCCTCTCGGCATCGTACAACCCCTCCCCGTCACGGGATCAGATGCTTTTTGGATCAGACACCTCCCTGCCACTGCCGGAGATTGGAAACCCCACACCGGAATCGGACCAGTCCCTGATCAGGGATCTCACCCCACCCGGGCTCGGCGATCGTCCCTCCCCCGCGGGTCCAGGACCGGCCCACCCGGGTTCGAAAAGCCCCTCCCCGGTGTAGGGGAATCGGACCCCCGCACCCCGTGATTGGACACTCAGTCCACCGGGGTCGTTAATCAAAATCCGCGCCCCTGCCTCAGTACCGAAACTGCTCTCATCAAAGTCACAACTGACATCCTTTGTGATTGTGACAAAGGTCAGCTATCCCTCCTCGTCCTTCTTGACTTGTCTGCAGCTTTGCAGGTTGACCACACCATCCTTCTCCAACGCCTCTCCACCGTCGTCCTGCTGGGTGGGACTGCACTCGCCTGGTTCCATTCTTATCTATCTAATCATAACCAAAGATTCACCTGCAACAGTTTCTCTTCCCGCTCCCGCATCGTTACCTCTGGTGTCCCCTAAAGATCTATCCTTGGCGCCCTCTTATTCCTCATCTACATGTTGCCCCTTGGCGACATCATCCGAAAACACAGCATAAGTTTCGACATGTAGAACAACGACAACCATCTCGACCTCACTACCACTTTTCTCGATCCATCCACGGTGCAAAAATGGTCAGACTGCTTGTCCGACATACAGTTTTGAATGAGCAAAAATGTTCTCCAATTAAATATTCTGAAAACCGAAGCCATTGTTTTGGGTCCCCGCCAAAGCTCCTGTCCATACCCACTGACTCCACCCCTTTCCCTAAGAGCTGTCTGAGGCTGAACCACACTGTTAGCAAACTTGGTGTCATATTTGAGCCTGAAATGAGCTTCCGACCACATATCCGCAGCATAACAAAGACCGTCTACTTCCACCTCCATAACATTGCTCGTCTCCGCCTTTGCCGCAGTTCATCCGCTGCTGAAACCCTCATCCATGCCTTTGTTACCTCTAGACTTGACTATTCCAACGCACTCCTGGCTGGCCTCTCACAATCCACCCTACGTAAATTGAGGTAATCCAGAACTCGGTTGCCCGTGTCCTAACTCGTACCCCGATTTCATGTATGTATGTTCCTCATATGTATGTTCTTCAGTTATCGCTGCATCTCCTCACCTGGACACACCTCACTGAGCTAAGGATAGAGATCGGTACAGGTAACATGTGCAGAGACACTGAATCATTGTTAAGCACTCCTTCACCAAACCGTATCAGTTACAGAAGTGCAACAACCAATAACCACAGGACAACAGTGGTTAGCACTGGTGCCTCACAGCACCAGGGACCCGGGTTCGAATCTGGCCTCGGGTGACTGTCTGTGTGGAGTTTGCACATTCTCCCCGTGTCTGCGTGGGTTTCCTCCGGGTGCTCCGGTTTCCTCCCACAGTCCAAAAATGTGCGGGTTAGGTTGATTTGGCTATGATAAATTGACCCTTAGTGTTAGGGGGGGGATTAAATATGTGGGGTTACGGGGATAGGATGGGATATGTTAGGGGGAACTAAATACGTGGGGTTACGGGGATAGGGTGGGATATGTGTTGGTGCAGGCTCGATGGGGAATCTGTGTGAGAAAGCAGGGACAGGGTACTGCATTTGGATGATCAGCCATGATCGTACTGAATGGTGGAGCAGGCTCGACGGGCCGAATGGCCTACTCCTGTTTCTATGTTTCTAATAACATGCAGCCCTCATGACCCAGAGATTCCCAGGACCGTGTTGGGGGAAGGGGATTAATCAGAACCAAAACAACTAAAGTGTTTACAATAACTATACTTAGAGCAACAATACGTCATTATACAGAGGATTTGAATAATTTTACAGTGCTGTCCTGCTGTGAACATGTCTGTAAGCAGTTAACACCTCTTCAGTAGGGACAACGCAATAGGAAGCAGAGCAATGCCAATGTATTTCACTTTATACACACAGTACCAAATATCTTCAACCAGCAGCAAAGATTATCCCGATTACATTCGTAAAACACGAAGGCAGCTCAATGGGGGGGTTGGACGATCAGTCACCTGAAACAATGACTTCAAATTAGAACTGGCTTGTTCCATTCCAGTAACTGACCCACACTCAGTACAATTCTAGAGTGGCAGACCCTCCCAGTAATAAATGACAACTGGGGTCAGGTGTTCCACTCTGGATAGTGACCCACACTCATTACAATTCTACAGTGGCAGACACTCCCAGTAATAAATGACCACTAGGATCAGGTATTCCACTCCGGTAAGTGATCCACACTCAGTACAATTCTACAGTGGCAGACACTCCCAGTGGAGGTCACAGAGTAGTTGTCATGGGTGACTTCAACTTTCCAAATATTGATTGGAACCTTTATAGGTCAAACAGTTCGGATGGGATAGTTTTTGCACAGTGTGTGCAGGAGGGTTTCCTGACACAATATGTGGATAGGCCGACAAGAGCTGGGGCCACGTTGGATTTGGTACTGGGTAATGAACCGGGCCAAGTGTTTGATTTGTATGTGGGAGAGCACTTTGGAGATAGTGACCACAATTCGGTAACTTTCACTATTGCAATGGAGAGGGAGAGGGCCATACGGCAGGGCAGGGTTTATAATTGGGGGAGGGGTAATTATGATGCGATTAGGCAAGAATTAAGGAGTATAAGATGGGAACAGAAACTATCAGGGAAAGGCACAAACGAAAAGTGGAGCTTTTTCATGGAGCAATTACTGCGTGTCCTTGATAGGTATGTCCTTGTCAGGCAGGGAGGAAATGGCCGAGTGAGAGAACCATGGTTCACAAAAGAGGTTGAATGTCTAGTCAAGAGGAAAAAGGAAGCGTATGTAAGGATGAGAAAACAAGGTTCAGTTGGGTCGATTGAGGGGTACAAGGTAGCAAGGAATGAGCTAAAAAAAAGAGCTTAGGAGAGCTAGGAGGGGGCATGAGAAGTCCTTGCCGGGTCGGATCAAGAAAAACCCCAAGGCCTTTTACTCTTATGTGAGAAATAAAAGAAGGACCAGGGTGAGGGTAGGGCCGGTCAAGGACAGTAGTGGGAACTTGTGCATGGAGTCAGAAGAGATAGGAGAGGTGATGAATGAATACTTTTCGTCAGTGTTCACCGAGGAGAGGGGCCATGTTCTTGAGGATGAGAGTGTGATAAAGGTGGATAGGCTGGAGGTGGTAGATGTTCTGAGGGAAGATGTTTTAGCAATTTTGAAGAACCTGAGGGTCGATAAGTCCCCTGGGCCAGATGGGATATATCCTAGGATTCTTTGGGAGGCAAGGGAGGAGATTGCAGTGCCTTTGGCTTTGATCTTTGGGTCCTCACTGTCCACGGGAATGGTGCCAGAGGACTGGAGAGTGGCGAATGTTGTTCCTCTCTTCAAGAAAGGAAATAGGAATGACCCTGGTAATTATAGGCCGGTTAGTCTTACTTCGGTGGTTGGTAAGATAATGGAAAAGGTCCTGACGGATAGGATTTATGACCATTTGGAAAGGGGCAACTTAATCAGGGATAGTCAACACGGATTCGTGAAGGGTAAGTCTTGCCTAACAAATTTGATTGAATTCTTTGAGGAGGTAACTAAGTGTGTAGATGAAGGTAGAGCAGTTGATGTCGTATACATGGATTTTAGTAAGGCGTTTGATAAGGTTCCCCATGGTCGGCTCATGAAGAAAGTAAGGAGTTGTGGGATAGAGGGAAATTTGGCCGATTGGATAAGTAACTGGCTATCTCATAGAAGGCAGAGGGTGGTGGTGGATGGAACATTTTCGGACTGGAGACCAGTTACCAGCGGTGTGCCACAGGGGTCGGTGCTGGGTCCTCTGCTGTTTGTGATTTTTATCAATGACTTGGAGGAGGGGACTGAAGGGTGGAACAGTAAATTTGCTGATGACACCAAGATTGGTGGAGTAGTGGATGAGGTGGAGGGCTGTTGTAGGCTGCAAAGAGACATTGATAGGATGCAGAGCTGGGCCGAAAAATGGCAGATGGAATTTAACCCTGATAAGTGCGAGGTGATTCATTTTGGTAGGGCAAATTTGAATAAGGATTACAGGGTCAACGGCAGGGTTCTGAGGAACGTGGAGGAGCAGAGGGATCTGGGGGTTCATATCCACAGATCTCTGAAGGTTGCCACTCAAGTGGATAGAGCAGTAAAGAAGGCCTATGGTGTGTTGGCGTTTATTAACAGAGGGTTTGAGTTTAAGAACCGTGAGGTTATGCTGCAACTGTACAGGACCTTGGTGAGACCACATTTGGAATATTGTGTGCAGTTCTGGTCACCTCACTATAGGAAGGACGTGGAAGCATTGGAAAGAGTGCAAAGGAGATTTACCAGGATGCTGCCTGGTTTGGGGGGGAGGTCTTATGAGGAAAGATTGAGGGTGTTGGGGCTTTTCTCTTTAGAGCGCAGGAGGATGAGAGGCGACTTAATAGAGGTTTATAAGATGATGAGGGGGATAGATAGAGTGGATGTTCAGAGACTATTTCCTCGGTAGAGGCAGCTGTTACAAGGGGGCATAACTATAAGGTGCATGGGGGGAGATATAGAAGGGATGTCCGAGGTAGATTCCTTACTCAGAGAGTGGTTGGGGTGTGGAATGGACTGCCTGCTGTGATAGTGGAGTCGGACACTTTAGGAACTTTCAAGCGGTTATTGGATAAGCACATGGAGCACACCAGAGTGATAGGGAGTGTGATAGCTTGATCTTGGTCTCGGACAATGCTCGGCACAACATCGAGGGCCGAAGGGCCTGTACTGTGCTGTACTGTTCTATGTTTCTATGTTTCTATGTAATACAAGGTCACTGGGGTCAGGTGTTCCATTCTGGTTAGTGATCCACACTCAGTACAATTCTGCAGTGACAGATTGTGCCAGTAATACATGTTCCACTACGGTTATTGAACCAGAATCCGTATAGTTCTACAGTGAGAGATACTTCCATTAATACATGACCACTGAGGTCAGGTGTTCCACTCCGGTTAGTGACCCACATTCGGTACCATGCTACAATGACAGATACTCCCAGTAATACATGGCCACTGGGGTCAGGTGTTCCACTCCAGTTAGTGACCCACACTCGGTGCAATGCTACAATGACAGATACTCCCAGTAATACATGGGCAGTGGGGTCAGGTGTTCCATTCCAGTTAGTGACCCACACTCGGTTCAATGCTACAATGACAGATACTCTCAGTAATACATGGCCACTGGGGTCAGGTGTTCCACTCCAGTTAGTGACCCAAACTCGGTACAATGCTACAGTGGCAGATACGCACACTAATACCTTCCCTCAGCGAGGTGCCCGCACGGAGGACTGAGTCAACAGTACACTATATTCCCCTGAAGTCAATAATTTGATAATTCAACGAGCCTGTGAGTTACGAACAGGGATTTACTTTCAGTTGAGGCAATGGAATAAAACCGCAAAGGTAATTCAGGACATTTGGCTTAACAAAATGATACCACTGGCCGGGTGTCTGTAAAACGGTCACCACTGGATCAGCATGTAACATTATCAGTCAAAGAGCAAAAACAGAGAGCAGCTCACACACAGATTTACACAACTTCAATGGTTACAGTCACTTACCAGGAATACCAATGACGGCAATGATCATGTAATATATTTTCTCCACAAATTAAAATGGTCGATGCATTTTCTGCGTGAAGCGAAGTGTCTCTTCGTGCTGCAGGCAATCACTCTGCACTAAACTCTGAGGCGTTTCCTTCCCAGAGCCTTTACCTTATATCATGCGGGATCTCCACAGTGACATTGAAGTTGCAACATCCTTCGTTTTTTTAATAAATTCAACAAACAGATTACGACAGTCGAGTTAAGTCTCTGTTGTGACAGAAAATATTTCGTGCTGCGATTGAAATTGAAAACCCCAAAGACTGTACAATTCTGATCACATTAATTAACGAATGAAAATTGCCAGCTGTATTCTTCCAGTAATGGAGTTGTTGTTTCAAACGACATCAACCCCATCTCTAGATCTCATATTGTTTCGGTAATGTCCTTGACTCTGTTGTGGCCATTTAGTAATTAAATTGCAAATGATAGAGTGTCCGCTCAGGGCAACACTGTTGCATTCTGGGATATGGCTGTCCTCTTTATCTGTGGCCATTCAGTTAAACAATTAAAGTGGGGAATTTGTGTCGATGGATCCTGAAAATAATACATTTCCATAAAATAATATACCCCTCAAACATGAAATTATTAAATCTAATAAAAATAGCCAATCTAATAGAGCACCTCCAACTAATACAACACCTCAAACTAATACACGAACTCAAACTAATACAGCAACTCATACTAATATTACCCTTCAAACTAACGTTGCACATCAAACCATTATAGCTTTTCACCATCCAGTAGAAAACAGCCCGCTTGATCGGCACCCCTTCCAACACCTTAAACATTCACTTGCTCCACCTTGGCAACAGTGTGTACCAGCTACAAGATGCACTGGACCAACTCGCCAATGCTTCTTCGATAGCACCTCTTAATTCCCCGACCTCACCCACCTAGAAGGATAAGGGCAGCAGGCGCATGGGAACACCACCAGCTCCAAGTTTCCCTACAAGTGACGCAACGTCCTAACTTGCAAATATTTCACTGTTCCTTCATCTTTGCTGGGTCAAAATCCTGGAACGGCCTGCCTGACAGCACTGTGGGATCACCTTCAGCACATGGATGCAGCGTTTCAAGAAAGCAGCTCAACAACACATTCTCGAGGGCAGTTTTGGGCGGGCAATAAATGCTGGTTTTGCCAGCGGCACCAACATCCCATGAATGAAAACTGATCAGCTTACATCAACCAAATTGAACACCAGAACACTGGCCAATTGCCTCGACTATAATAAAGCACCAAATGACTGGCAAACTGACCACTAACTGACCGAGCGGCCAGACACTGGCCAACTGTCCACCACCTGACCGAGCACCCAGAAACTGGCCCACTGACCACTACCTGACTGGGCACTCAGAAATTGGCCAACTGACCACTACCTGGCCGAGCATCCAGAAACTGGCCGACTGACCACTACCTGACCGAGCACCCAGAAACTGGCCAACTGACCACTACCTGACCGAGCACCCAGAAACTGGCCAACTGGCCACTTCCTGGCCGGGCACCCAGAAACTGGCCCCCTGACCACTAACTGACCGAGCACCCAGAAACTGGCCCCCTGACCACTACCTGACCAACCACCCAGAAACTGCCCCCCTGACCACGACCTGACAAAGCCCCCAGAAACTGCCCCCCTGACCACGACCTGACAAAGCCCCCAGAAACTGGCCCCCTGACCACGACCTGACAAAGCCCCCAGAAAGTGGCCAACTGACCACGACCTGACAAAGCCCCCAGAAACTGGCCCCCTGACCACTACCTGACGAAGCACCCAGAAAGTGGCCAACTGACCACTGCCTGACCGAGCACACACAAACTGGCCAACTGACCACTACCTGACCGAGCACCCAGAAACGGGCCAACTGACCACTACCTGTCCGAGCACACAGAAACTGGCCCACTGACCACAACCTGACAGAGCCCCCAGAAACTGGCACCCTGACCACTACCTGACGAAGCACCCAGAAACTGGCCAACTGACCAGAAGCTGAGCGAGCACCCAGAAACTGGCCCACTGACCACTATATCACCGAGCCCCCAGAAACTGGCCAACTGACCATTTACAGACCAAGCACCCAGAAACTGGACAACTGACAACTACCTGACCGAGCACCCAGAAACTGGCCAACTGACCATTACATGACCAACCACCCAGAAACTGGCCAACTGACCACTACGTGACCAACCACCCAGAAACTGGACCACTGACCACTTCCTGACCGAGCACCCAGAAACTGGCCCTCTGACCACTACCTGACCTACCTCCCAGAAACTGGCCAACTGACCACTACCTGACCGAACACCCAGAAACTGGCCAACTGACCACTACCTGTCCGAGCACCCAGAAACTGTCCGACTGACCACTAACTGACCGAGCACCCAGAAATTGGCCAACTGAAAACTACCTGACTGAGCACCCAGAAACTGGCCCACTGACCACTACCTGACACAGCATCAAGAAACTGGCCCTTTGACCACTACCTGACCAAGCATAACAGAAACTGTCCCAATGACCACTTCCTGACCATGCACCCAGAAACTGGCCACTGACAACTACCTGACCGAGCAAACAGAAACTGGCCCACTGACCTCTACATGACCGAACACCCAGAAACTTGCCCACTGACCACTACCTGACCGAGAACCCAGAAACTGGCCCAATGACCACTAACTGACCGAGCACCCAGAAACTGGCCTACTGACCACTAACTGACCGAGCACCCAGAAACTGGCCTACTGACCACTAACTGACCGAGCACCAAGAAACTGGCCCAATGACCACTAACTGACCGAGCACCCAGAAACTGGCCTGCTGACCACTAACTGACCGATCACCCAGAAACTGGCACACTGGCCACTACTTGACAGAGCACCCAGAAACTGGCCAAGTGACCACTATTTGACCAAGCACCCAGAAACTGGCCAACTGAACACTACCTGACCGAAAACCCAGAAACTGGACAACTGACCACTACCTGACCGAAAACGCAGAAACTGGCCAACTGATCACTACCTGACCGAGCACCCAGAAACTGGCCAACTGACCACTACCTGACCGAAAACCCAGAAACTGGCCAACTGATCACTATCTGACTGAGCACCCAGAAACTAGCCCACTGACCACTACCTGACCGACCACACAGAAACTTGCCAACTGACCACTACCTTACATGAGCACCCAGAAACTGACCCACTGACCACAACCTGACCAAGCACCCAGAAACTGGCCCCCTGACCAGTACCTGACCGAGCACCCAGAAACTGGCACACTGACCACTGCCTGACCAACACCCAGAAACTGATCAAATGACGATTAACCTAACGAAAACCGAGGAACTGTCCAATTGACTACAAGCTGACCGACACAAAGAAACTGACCAACTGATCAAAAACTGACCATAACTGGGGAACTGACCAACTGACTACATTCTGAACGCGCACACTGTAACTGACCGACTGACCATAAATCTGTTCGAACAAACTGAAAATGATCATCTGGCCACAACCTCACTCAACATCCAATAAAGGACCAGCTGACCACAACTTGCCCGAATAATCAGAAACTGACCAACTGAAATTTACCTGAGCAAGTACCCAGAAAAATACCAACTTACCACAACCTGACAGAACCCCCAGAAACTGACCTGTAGACAACAACCTGAATGAGCAAATGGAAATTGATCAACTGAGCACAACCAACCTCGCACCCGGAAACTGACCAACTGACACATCCTGACAGAGCTCAAAGAACTGACCCTCTGAGCACAACCAAACCTCGCACCCAGACAATTAGCAACTGAAACATTCTGACCGAGCACAAAGGACTGTACCATCTGAGCACAATCTGACTGAACACAAAGAACCACAACAAATGACCACAAACTGAACGAATACGACAAAACTGACCAATTGACCAGAACTTGACTGAGCATCAAGAAAGTGACCGACTGACGATAATCTGATCGAGCAACCAGAAACTGATCAGCTGAACACAACTTGACCGAATACTCAGAAACTAACCAACTGAAATCTACCTAAATGAGCACCAAAAGCAGACAAACTGACCATAACTTGACGGTGCCTGCAGAAAGTGACCTGTAGTCAACAACCTGAGATTGACCAACTGACCACTAGAAACATAGAAACATAAAAATAGGAGCAGGAGTAGGCCATTAGCCCTTCGTGCCTGCTCCACCATTTAACATGATCATGCATGATCCTCTATCTCAATACCATATTCCCGCCCTCTCCCCATACCCCTTGATGCCTTTTGTGTCTAGGAATCTATATATCTCCTTCTTAAATATATTCAGTGATTGGCCTCCACAACCTTATGTGGTAGAGAACTCCACAGGTTCACCCTCTGAGTGAAGAAATTTCTCCACATCTCAGTCCTAAATGTCCTACCCCTTAACCTTAGACTCTGACCCTTTGTTCTAGACCCCCCAGCCAGGGGAAACAACCTCCATGCATCCAGTCTGTCTAGCCCTGTCAGAATTTTATACGTTTCAATGAGATCCCCTCTCATTCTTCTAAACTCTTGTGAATACAAGCCTAGTCGACCAATCTCCTCATATGAGAGTCCTGCCATACCAGGAATCAGTCTGGAGAACCTTCACTGCACTCCCGCTATGGCAAGTATATCCTTTCTTAGGTAAGGAGACCAAAACTGCACACAGTACTCAAGGTTTGGTCTCACCAAGGCCCTGTATAACTGTAGTAAAACATCCTTGCTCCTGTACTCCAATTCTCTTGCAATGAAAGTCAACATACCATTTGCCTTCCTAATTGCTTGCTGCACCTGCATGTTTGCTTTCATTGAATGGTGTACAAGTTAACCCAGGTCCCTCTGTACATCAACATTTACCAATCTATCACCATTTATATAATAATCTGCCGTTCTGTTTTTCCTACCGAAGTTGTAAGGGATTCTGACCCTGCGTGTCTCGCAGCCTGTGAGATTCACGCGGCTCTGTGCAGCCTGTATGTCAGTGCGGGTCTAGGCCTTGTTGCCTGTTCTGGTCTCCAGCCAGTCTGGGAACACTAGACACACCTGTGAGTGGTTCGAATCACTCTCCCTTACGGTTCTAGACACTGGACTTAGATGCGAGAGCAGTAATGGAGATGAAACTCATGTAGACTCGGTTTGAATGGTACGAAATGGAAAATCTTTATTGCATGATACTTAAGATTATGAAATACATGTCATAAGCACAGATTAATGACAGTACAATCTTACAAACAGTTATATAGTCGATCTTAGGGAAACGAGGAACGAACGGCACATAGTAAATAGGGGCACACATTACAAATATCCTTAATCCTTAAACCCTCCCCTATCAATATCTATCCTAAACTAGATTCGTAGGATTTCGAGACTCATGCTCACCACTCGTGATAACTCGGAGAAATTCCGAATAGCTGATCGGATGTTTTTCACCGCAGCACCCACGTGTCGGTCAGGAGATCTCCTGGTCCCACTTGTTTATTTGCTTCTGCTGCTCCGGCTAGCAGGCTGGAACGTCTGCTGTGATGAAAACCTGTGTTGGTTGGTTTAACAGGTACTTTCGAGCACAGTCCAGTTATATCATCGATGCGATATGTTTCGTTACAAGTTCGAAGAAGTCTTCCTGGCAAGGAAAACTTGGCTAATCGACCTACAGGCGCGGTCGGGATTTACTGACCGTGGCGATGGATATGGTCTTCCTCTCTTCTCATCTCATCTCATCTCATCTCATCTCATCTCGGGCCTTTGGTTCCGCTGCCAGTTACCAACATAGGTCTTCGTTACGCGACACGAGGTAGATCCGAACGGATCAGAAAGTTAAACAGTCCTTTTCAAAAGAGACAACAGGCAAGCAGGAGCGAGCCCAACTACGAGTACACAGGAGCAGCCACAAGGTTACGAATCGATCGGATAAGAGAATAAGATGGACGGTTTGGAGCCTGCAATTATAGTGCAAAAATCTTCCGTTTCCCGCCCAACTATAATGTCCATTCTTTTGTTTAAGGTCTGGCGCTCAAATGTCTTGTATGGGTGATCTCCGTTCTTAATGGGTTTCGGGGCTACTCGTAAATGTCTGAGTACCTGTTAATATTTCTCCCATTGTTAAATCGGTCGGCGTTCTCCCTGGAGGGGTTTTGGGGCTTCCAAGTGTCCTGTATAACTACCTGCTAACGGCTCTCTCATCGTAGAGTCGTTGGGATTTTACATATTAATGTCTTTTGGATGGGCCCTTGATTACTCGGTACAATGGCTTTCCTTTGTACCTGGGAGACCGATTTCAGTATTTATGTGTATACTGCAAACCCATAATGTCTCGTGTATTATCTTCACTGTGCTGAATCTTAATCGATCTTGCACAAATGTTTATTGGAACGCCATCTTGTCTGCCTGTTGAAAAGTCTAGAATGTTCTGTCACGAGGTGCGGCGGCCATTTTACAGGCTGCTTGTGTCCACTTTAAACCTGTCAGCATTCTGCTGAAATAAAAGCTGTTTGAACGAAACTCTGTGTTTTCTCCTTATTAATAAAATCGCGATATATTGCGAATTCTATAAAGTGGATAACTTCACATTTATCCACGTTGTACTGCATCTGCCATATATTTACACACTCACTCAACTTGTCTCATTCGCCGAGAAGCCTCTTTGCATCCTCCTCTCAACTCACAATCCCACCTAGTTTCGTGTCGTCAGCAAACTTGGAAATATTACATTTGGTTCCCTCATGCAAATCATTGATATATATTGTGACTAGCTGGGACCCAAGCACTGATCATTGCGGTACCCCACTAGTCACCGCCTGCCACCCCGAAAAAGATCCACTAACTGAAAAAGCCCACAGAAACTGTCCAACTAACGAGATTCTAATCCCACACCAAGTAACTTGCAAATTGACCACAAACTGCCGAGCACCTAGACTCTGATCAACTAACACAGCCTGACAGGGCCCCCCGAAACTGGCCTACTGATTACTATCTGACCGAACCTCCATAAACAGACCTATACATCACAGCCTGAATTAAATCCCAGAAACTGACCAACAGACCACAACCAAACTGATCACCCAGAGACTGATCAATTGACCAGAATCTAACCAAGCACCAATGGACTGACCGATTGATCACAAACTGACCGGGCAACCAGAAACTGGTCAACTGACCTCAACCTGAACGAACACCCTGAAATTGACCAATTGACCACTAGCAGGAAAGTCCAGACACTGACCAAAATACTAGAAATTGCTTAAGCACTAGAAATTGAACACCTGACCGAACTTCCACAAATGGACCTACTGACAATAATCTGATGGAACATCCAGACAAGTTCCTACTACATTACCCAATAGCTAGAAACTGGACAATTGATCACTACATGAACGAACATACATAAACTGACCTACTTACCACAAACTGACCGATCACCAAGAGATTGAGCAACTGACAATGGCCCGAAAATTAAACCTAATACGCGAGAGTACGCACTGTGCACTCTCGCGTATTAGATCCCGAATTGCCGGTTTCCTGCATGCACTGCGTTTGCGTGGGAAACCGGCACTTCGTGAATTGCAAAGGGGGCGGTTCCTAAGTGAACCGTGTGCGCGCTACAGGTTGTGCGCACGCAGTGCACTTAGTTTTTTTTTCAGCTTTGAACGCGCAGGTAAGTGGTGAAGATTTTACACATAAAGAAAGCAGGCGTAGGACCACCTTTTAACAAGGTAAGTAGTTAATTAAGTGTTATTTTTTTTTTTTTTCAACAGGTTTATCTTTTTTAGAGACTTTAAAGTAAGGTAAGTTTATTTTTATAACTTTTAAAAAGATTTTAAATTTTTTCAAAAATTTAATTTTTTGTTTAAAGTGGTTAATTTATTTAACTATACTTATTTTATTAATGTGATGGCTTTTTTTAAATTTAATTGAGGTTTAGCTGTCTTTTGGGGGTTTGTAGTATTCATAGCTTTGACAGCTCTTGCTGTCAAAACTATGAATGAAAGATGGTGTGCTGCCATTGGCTCTAACTGAATCACGTGATCCCAGAGCTCGCACAAACTAATTGCGCCTCTGGGATATGCACACACTGCGCGGTTGCAACAAGAAGAGGCTCTGAAACTAAAGTTCGTGTGGGCCCCAAACAAAAAGGTAGGCGCGGAGTGCGATATCGCGCGGAATCCTTACCCCCGCGGGAACCATCGATGTTTAATTTCTGGGCCAATATCTTGGCCGAGCATACAGAAAGTGCCCAGCTGACCACAACCTGACCAAACGCACAGAAACTGATCAACTGAACACATCAAGACCGAGCACACAGAAACTGACTAAACGACCACATCGAGACCGAGCACACAGAAACTGACCATCTAACAAGAAGCTGATCGAGCAAACAGAAACTGATCATCTGGCCACCACTTGACTGAATACTCAGAAACTGACCAGTTGAACACAACCTGACCACCATCCAGAAACTGGCTAACTGATGACAGTCTGACCGAGTCCCCAGAAACTGACCTATTTACCACAACCTGACTGATCGCCCAGAAACTTACCAATTGACCATCACATAACTGAAAACCCGGAAACTGACCAAAATCTAACCAAGCAGCAAGCAACTGAGCAATTGTCCAGAAACTGACCAAGCACCCGGAAACTGCCCAACTGACCACAACCTTTGAACCATGTGCTGATGAGTGGGTGTGCATGTTAGAAGATCGGCTAAAGATAGTGATGTAGAAGGAAAAGAAAGGGCTAAAAACAGAGCTTAACATCAGTCATGTCACAGCAGGCAAAGGCTATTGTTTGTGGTTTTAGTGTGTAGGACAGTGTGTCTGGATATGTAAATTGCTGATTGCTTAACGTTAAAAATGCTAAGAATGTTTCTACTTCATTTGTTTTGTTTGTAAATCTCTGTTAAAATGTGTCTGTTTGATGTATGTTTCCGGTTTCAGTTTCTAGAAGCATATTCTGTTTTAAGTTTGTTGATTGCTTTCTCTATGTATGTGTACACGAGTGTTATTTTTGAGAAATTTGAGCCCTGTGCTGATTTAGAAATTATTTAAACTCTGTCAATAATAATGGGGATCGCAACCTAGTAATATCGTGTACAATATAAATATAGAATTCTAGAAATTTGCTGCACAGAAGAAGGCCATTCTGCCCATCGTGTTTGTGCCGGCCGAAAAAGAGCTTCCAAGCCTAACCCCACTTTCCATCTCTTGGTCTGGAGCCTTGTAGGTAACGAAACTTCAAGTGCATATCTAAACACCATTTTAAATTTGGTGAGGATTTCTGCCTCTACCACACTTTCAGGGAGTGAGTACCAGACTCGCACCAACATCTGGGTGAAATAATTCTCCTCAACACCCCTCTAATCCTTCTACCAGTTTCTTTAACTCTATGCTACCTGGTTATTGAACTCTGTTAAGGGAAATAGGTCCTTCCTACACTATCTAGGCACCTCTTAATTTTGTACACCTCAATTAAATCACTCCTCAGCCTCTTCTGTTCGAATGCAGATAGCCCCAGCTTATCCAATCTTTCTTGATAACTAAAATTCTCCAGTCCTGTCAACATCCTCGTAAATCTCCACTGTACCCTCTCTAGTGCAATCACATCCTTCCTGTAATGTGGTGACCAGAACTGAACGCACTACTCCAGCTGTGGCCTAAATAGTGTTTTATACATTTCTAGCATAACCTCCCTGCTCTTATATTCTATGCCTTGGCTAATGAACGTAATTATCCCATGTGCCTTCTTAACCACCTTATCTACCTGTCCGGTTCCCTTCAGGGATCTGTGGAAATGCACTCCAAAGGCCCTCTGTTCTTCTGCACTTCTCAGAATCCTACCATATATTCTGTATTTCCTTGTCTTGTTAGCCTTCCGCAAACTTTACCTCGCACTGCTCGAGAATGAATTCCATTTGCCACTGTTATGCCCACCTGACCAGTCCATTGATATCTTCCTGCAGTCTACAGCTTTCTTCCTCACTATCAACCACATGGACAATGTTTGTAACATCTGCACACTTCTTATCAATGCCCCTACATTGAAGTCTAAAACATTGATATATACCACAAAAATCAAAGGGCCCAGTAATGAGCCCTGGGGAACCCCACAAGAACCAGCCTTCCAGCCAGAAAACACCATTGAACTTTGCTTTCTTCCACATGTGATAGATAAGGGCTTGTCCATGGATATTAAGTATATGGACTTGCAGAATGCATTCTAATAAGTATCACAAAAGAGTGTTAACAGAAACGAGATCGTATGGAATTGGAGGCAATGTATTGACCTTTCGAGAAGGATAGAGGATTACATAGGATTACATAGGATATAGGGTATAGAAAATGGCCATTCGGGCCAAACAGTCCATGCCGGCGTTTAGGCTCCACTCAAGCCTCCTCCCGTCTTTCCTCATCTAAATCTATCAGCGTAACCCTCTATTCCTTTCTACCTCGTATGCTTGTCCAGCCTTCCCTTAAATGCATCGATACTATTCGAATTAACCACTCCGAGTTTCACAATCGCACCACTCTTTTGATAAAGAAGTTTCTCCTGAATTCCCTATTGGATTTATTGGTGCCTATCTTATATTGATGGCCTCTAGTTATGCTCTTTCCCACAAGTGGATAATCTCTGTATTTAGTCCATCGAATTCTTTCATAATTTTAAAGACCTCTATTAGGTCACCCTCAGCATTCTTTTTCCAAGAAAAATGAGACCCACCCTGTTCATCCTTTCCTGAAAGATATAATGTCTCATTTCCGGTATCCTCCTTGTAAATCATCTTTGTACCCTCTCCAGTGCCTCTATATCCATTTTATAATATGGTGACCAGAACTGTACGCAGTACTCCAAGTGTGGTTAATCAATGTTGGATACAGGTTTAGCATAACTTCCCTACTTTGCAATTTTCTCATTCTAGAAATAAATCCATGCGTGGTTTGCTTTTATTGATGGACTTGTTAACCTGTGTCGCAACTTTTAGTGATTTGTGTATTTGTACTCCGAGATCACTTTATTCCTCTACCTCAGCTATACTCAAACCCTCCAAGTGATAAGTGACCTCTCTATTCTTCATGCCAAAACGTAGCTCACATGTATCTGTGTTGTACTTCATTTTCCAATTATTTGCCCATTCTGCAAGTTTATCAATTTCTTCCTGTAATTTGTTGCAGTCCTCCTCAGTATTGACTATCCTCCAAACCGCCCCCCACCGAGTCAGTAGGTGAGACACTCGTTGCAGAATATCTAGCCTCTGACCTGCACTTCTGCCCATAATATTGTAATGGCTGGTCCAGTTAAGTTTCTAGTCAATGGTGACCCCAGGATGTCGATGGTGAGGGATTCGGCGATGGCAATGCCATTGAATGTCAAGGGCGGTGTTTAGAGAAAATGTTGCACTGTTGACGTCTTCAATCTTTTATTTCCGCTTATCTATGAAGAGCAGGTCTGTCCTTCAGATGCCATGCTTTTCCATCAGCACATTTCCAGGATTGTACAAGAGACACGAGAGTGGTGCCAACTAGATAGGACATGTCCAGTCACAATCATCACGTCACTCTTGCTCATTTAACTAAAGGCACCAATACTGCCCTTGGGACATTTTCCTCGATTAGCAGCAGAACATCTCTTTACCACATCCTGCTTCAAAATATCAGCTTCCCAGATCTTCGGTTCGATGAAGGAAGAGGTTAACGCGTGGTGGGACGAGCATATAAAAGTGAGAATTCTCGATGTCGGAAGACGGGATTCCTGACGGCTAATTCTGGGAGGCTGTTCTCCCTACATGGACGTTTTTGACGGTAGTTGTGGCAGGTGACATGGCCATCACACTACTGGTCAGATTTTGCAAACTTTGCTCCTGTCCAATGAGACTGCACCAAGAGCAGAGCCTGGCCAGGTGACGCTGTACCACCGTCAGTGAACGGGGCCTGCGCTGGTTGCTGAGTGATTGGCTCGTGGCTCCCTTTGTGATGTCACCTGGAGACGGGTTTCAGACCCTGATTACAATTCATCAGTTGTAGTTACCCTGGGCAGGAGCTGGATTTGGCAGATGACCCTGTGAGTGTGTTTATTCCATACAGATAGCAGAAAGGACGGTTAAGGATAACTAAATATTAATGTTATTGAATCAAATGTTATTCATTACAAATATAGTGAAGTTAAATATAACCAGTGTGACAAATATAGTCATATTGTATTCCAGGAACAGATTCTCGACTATTTCATGCCGCTCGGAGTTGTAGGACAGCTGCCCAGTATCTCTCGGCTTGTGATGGCTCCTCTCTTCATCTGGGTAAGCTCCTTGCCATTATGTCTTCCACTGCGATTAGGAGGATTAGGGCGTGAAACGACAACCAGCCACAACACGGTGTGGACCATCAAGGCACTATCGTCCTGCACCAAACTGGACATCCACTTCTACCATGACACCTTACATGGGAGACATCTCAGAACACTCTACAGATATCTCGCGAGGCTGTGGGGCTGAAGGAGATTAAAGAGAGAGCGAGGGGCTAGGCCATGGAGGGAATTTAAACCAGGATGAGAATTTTGAATTCAAGGCGTTGCCTAACGGGGAGCCAATGTATTTCAGCGAGCACAAGGGTGATGGGCGAACGGGACTTGGTGCGAGTTTGGACACGGGCAGCCGAAATTTGGATGACCTCAATTTTACTTCGGGTAGAATGTAGAAGGCCAGCCAGGAGTGCTTTGGAATAGTCAATTCTAGATGTAACAAAGGCATGGATGTCGGTTTCAGCAGCAGATGAGCTGAGGCAGGGGCGGAAACAGGCGATGTTATGGAGGTGCACATAGGCGGTTTTAGTGATGCCACGGATATGTGATCGGAAGATCAATTCAGGGTCAAATAAGACACCAAGTTTGCGAACAGTCTGGTTCAGCCTCAGACAGATGCTAGGGAGAGGGATGGAGTCCTTGGCTCGGGAACGGAGATTGTGGCGGGGACCGAAGTCAATGGCTTCGGTTTTCCCAATATTTACTGGGAGAAAGTTGCTGCTCATCCAGTACTGGCTGTCGGACAAGCAGTCTGACAATTTAGAGACCATGGAGGGAAAGGCGGGGGCGCCTCGTGATGCTGTTCCTCCACCTGTGGGATTCCCAAGGCTTTCCCTGGGGAAGTGGGTTGGTACATCTGTGCCTACAACATGCCCAGACATTGTAATGGCAGGGAAATGATGTGCACGAGCGCAACAGTGGCTCCCAGTTGTTGTTCCTCTCAGTGGAGACCATTTCAATGTGTGCATGAGGAAGGCATCAGTACCCCTTGTGGCTGCTCCCCTCTGATTAGTGTATCTGAGAGGGACCGGTAGCAAAGTGAAGGATGGCTAAAAAGTTAATTCGGGATTTCCCCCCACAGGAACTCAATACTTGGAATCAAAAGACAAAAATAGGAAGTATAGTGAACAGTGAGGAGGTTAGTGATAGACTTCAGGAGGATATAGACAGGTTGGTGCAATGGGCGGACACGTGGCAAATGAAATTTTATGCAGAAAAGTTTGAAGTGATACAATTTGCGAGGATGAAGGAGGAGAGACAAGATAGACTAAAGGGTACAATCATAAAAGGGGTGCATGAACAGAGAGACCTGGGGTTATATGTACACAAATCGTTGAAGTTGGCAGGACAGGTTGAGAAAGCGGTTAAAAAAGCCTACGGGAAGCAGGGCTTCATAAATAGCGGCATAGAGTATAAAAGTAAGGCCCGTTATGATGAACATTTATAAAACACTGGTTCTTCCTCAACTGGAGTATTGTGTCTAATTCTGGGCACCGTGCTTTAGGAAGGAGGTGAAGGCTTTATAGCGGGTGCAGAAAAGATTTACTAGTTTGATTCCAGGGATGAAGGACTTAAGTTGCGTGGACAGACTGAAGAAGCTGAGGTTTTTCTCGTTAGAGAAGAGAAGGTAAAGAGGAGATTTGATAGAGGTGATCAAAATCATGAGGCGTCAAGACAGAGACGACAGAGAGATACTGTTCCCATTGGTGGAATGGTCGAGAACCAGAGGACACAGAGTTTAATTGATTGGCAAACGAACCAAAGGCGACGTGTGGAAAACCTTTTTAATGCAGCGAGTGATTATGATCTGGAATGCAGTGCCTGAAAGTTTGGTGGAGGCAGACTCAATCGTGGCTTCCAAAAGAGAATTGGATAAGTTCCTGAAGGAATAAGTAAAATGCAGGGCTACGGGGAAAGTGTGGGTGAGTGGGACTTCCTGAAGTACACTAGCAGAGAGCTATCACGGGTTCGACGGGCCGAATGGCCTCCTTCTGTGCTGTAACCATTCTATTATTCTATGATTGTATGATTAGATCGCTGGGGCTGTCTAAACAGCAGGCAGAAACCGCCAGCCCCCAGGATGGAATCAGATGGCTGAAAAGAAACCACTTACAATGTTCTCACTCCATGGCAACAGAAACCAGGCACTCAAGCTGCAGTGTGGAGAAGATTCCAATCCTTTTTAAGTACAAACGTCTATCTTTCCCCATTATTCCACCTGCATGCCTGGGAAAGCTTTTTTCATCCCCTCACATTCTAGGTTTACATTTTTCTCCCAAGATCTGTAGGTTTTATGTTGGATTCTGCATGAAATGTGAATGTCTCAGATCATCCCTGGAGAATGGTGGACCCATAACTATTCCGCCCCTTTCTGTTCTGCAGACACTGACCTCGCATTAGAACAAACATTCAATGGAGAAAGTATGCGAGGCAATCGCGTCAGCAAAATATATGAAACTTCCTGCCCCCTCTCAAAAAGCTGAACAACAAGTGATGGCCATTGTTCTTTGGAGTATAGATGCAGAGAAGATAGGAGCAGGAGTAGGCCATTCGGCCGATCGAGCCTGCTCCGCCATTTAATGAGATCATGGCTGATCATCCAAATTCAGTACCCTGTCCCTGCTTTCTCCCCATATCCCTTGATCCCTTTAGCCTTAAGAAATATATCTACCTTCTTCTTGAATATATTTAAAGAATTGGCCTCAACTGCCTTCTGTGGTAGAGAATCCCACAAGTTCATCACTCTCTGGGTGAAAAAATTCCTCATCATCTCAGTCCTAAATGGCTTACCCCTTATCCTCAGACTGTGACCTCTGGTTCTGACTCCCCCGCCATCGGGAACACCCTTCCTGCATCTAGTCTGTTTAGTCCTGTTAGAATTTTATAAGTTTCAAGGAGATCCACTCTCTTTCTTCTAAACTCTAGCGAATATAAGCCGAATCGACCCAGTCTCTGTGAATACGACATTCCTGCCATCCCAGGTATCAGTCTGGTAAATCTTCGCTGCACTCCCTCCATGGCAAGAACATCCTTCCTCAGATAAGGCGACCAAAACTGCATACAATACTCAAGGTGTCGTCTCACCAAGGCCTTGTACAACTGCAGCAAGACAACCTTGCTCCTGTACTCGAATCCTCTCGCTATGAAGCCCAACATACCATTTGCCTGCTTAAGCGCCTGCTGCACCTGCATGCTTACCTTCTGCGACTGGTGCACAAGGACTCCCAGATCTCGTTGCACTTCCCCTTTGCCCAATCTCGCATTTATCCACATTATACTGCATCTGCCATGCATCTGGCCAATCACCCAACCTGTCCAAATCATACTGGAGTTTCTCTGCATCCTCCTCACAGCACACACGCCCACCCAGATTTGTGCCGTCTGCAAACTTAGAGATATTACATCTAGTTCCCTCGTCTAGATCATTAATATATATTATGAATCGCTGGCGTCCTAGCACCGATCCCTGCGGTACCCCACTAGTCACTGCCTGCCACTCGGAAAAAGACCCTTTTATTCCAACACTTTGCTTTCTGTCTGCCAACCAGTTCTCTGTACAAGTCAGTACCTTACCCCTAATCCCATGTGCTTTAACTTTGCAAGCTAATCTCTTATGCGGGACCTTATCGAAAGCCTTCTGAAAGTCCAAATTTACAACATGCACTGGTTCTCCCTGATCTATTCTACCAGTTACATCCTCAAAAAATTCCAGTAGATTAGTCAGGCATGATTTACCTTTTGTAAATCCATGTTGACTTTGTCCGATCCTGTCACTGTTTTCCAAGTGCTCTGCTATTACGTCTTTTATAATGTACTCTAGCATTTTGCCCACTACCGATGTCAGGCTTACCGGTCTTTCATTCCCCTTTTTTTCTCTCCCACCTTTTTTAAATAGTGGGGTTACGTTAGCTACCCTCCAATCCATGGGAACTCTTCCAGAGGCTGTAGAATTTTGAAAGATGACCAGCAAAGCTTCTACTATTTCTAGGGCCACTTCCTTAAGTACCCTAGGATTTAGATTATCAGGCCCTGGGGATTTATTAGCCTCACTCCCGTCAATTTCCCTAACACTATTTCCCTACAAATACTGATTTTATTCAATTCCTCCCTCTCATTCGACTCTATGCTCCCCGACATCTCTAGGAGTTTATTTGTGTCCTCCTTTGTGAAGACAGAACCAAAGTATGTATTTAATTGGTGCGCCATTTCTTTGTTCCGCATTATAAATTCTCCTGATTCTGACTGCAAGGGACCTACGCTTGACTTCACCAATCTTTTTCTCTTCACATATCTATAGACGCTTTTAGAGTCATTTTCTATGTTCCCTACAAGCTTACTCTCATATTCTATTTCCCCCCTCTGAATTAATCCCTTTGTCCTCCTTTGCTGAATCCTAAACTGGTCCCAATCATCACGTTTGCTGCTTTTTCTGGCCAAATTATATGTCCTCTCCTTGGAACTTATGCTATCCCTAATTTCCCTTGTTAGCCACGGTTGAGTCACTTATTTGTTTTATTTTTATGCCAAACAGGGATGAACAAATTCTGTAGTTCATCCATGCAAACTTTAAATGTTTGCCATTGCCTATCCACCGTCAACCCTTTAAGTAACGCTCCCCAATCCATCCTGCCAACTCGCGCCTCATACCATCGTAGTTTCCTTTATTTAAATTCAGGACCCTAGTCTCTGAGTCAACTACTTCACTCTCCATCTTAATGAAGTATTCTATCATATTATGATCGCTCCTCCCCAAGGGGCCTCACACAACAAGATTGCTAATTAATCCTTTCTCATTACATAATATCCAGTCTAAGGTGGCCTGATCTCTAGTTGGTTCCTCGACATACTGGTCCAGGAAACCATCCCGTATACACTCTAGAAATTTCTCCTCCACAGTATTGTTACTAATTTGGTTATCCCAATCTGTATGTAGATTAAAGTCACCCATGATAACTGCTGTGTCCTTATAGAACGCTTATCTAATTTCCCGTTTAATGCCATCCCCAACCTCAGCATTACTGTTTGGGGATCTGCATACAACTCCCACTAACGTTTTCTGCCCCATGGTATTTCTCAGCTCTACCCATACAGATTCCACATCATCAGAGCTAATATCCTACCTTACTATTGTGTTAATCTCCTCTTGAACCAGCAATGCTACCCCATCTCCTTTTCCTTTTTGTCTGTCCTTCCTGAATATTAAATACCCCTAATGTTGAATTCCCAGCCTTGGTCACCCTGGAGCCATGTCTCCGTAATCCCAATTATATCATATCCGTTTACATCTATTTGCACAGCTAATTCATCCACCTTATTACGAATGCTCCTCGCTTTAAGACACAAAGCCTTCAGGCTTGTTTTATTAACACTCTTAGTCCTTTTAGAATTACTATTTACTGTAGCCCTGTTTGATTTACACCCTTGATTTCTCTGCCTCCTACTTCTGCTTTTCTCCTTCCTGTCCTTTGCATCTGTCTTTGCTTCCCTTTGCTCTGTTTGCTTGCACAGGTTCCCAACCCCCTGCCATTTTAGATTGAACCATCCCCAAAAGCACTAGCAAATCACCCCCTTGGACATCGGTCCCAGTCCTGCCCAGGTGCAAACCGTCCAGTTTGTACTGGTCCCACCTCCCCCAGAACCGGTTCCAATGTCCCAGTAATTTGAATCCCTTCCCCTTGCACCATTCCTCTAGCCACGTAGTCATCTGAAATATCCTTCTATTTCGACTCTGAATAGCACGTGGCGCCAGTAGCATCCTGAGAATACTACCTTTGAGGTCCTATTTTTTAATTTACCTCCTAACTCCCTATATTCAGCTTTTAGGACCTCAACCCGTTTTTTACCTATATCGTTGGTACCTATATGCATCACGACAACTGGCTGTTCACCCTCCCCCTCCAGAATGCCCTGCAGCCGCTCCGAGACATCCTTGACCCTTGCACCAGGGAGGCAACATACCATCCTGGAGTCTCGTTTGCAGCTGCAGAAACGCCTATCTATTCCCCTTACAATAGAATCCCCTATCACTATAGCTCTCCCGCTCTTTTTCCTCCCGTTCTGTGCAGCAGAACCACCCGTGGTGCCAGGAAGTTGGCTGCTGCTGCCTTCTCCCGATAAGCCATCTCCCTCTACAATATCCAAAGTGGTATATCTGTTTGAGAGGGGGATGGCCACAGGGGACCCCTGCTCTACCTGCCTGCGCCTACTACTCTGCCTGGTGTTCACCCATTCCCTTCCTGCCTCTGTAGCCTTTACCTGCGGTGTGACCAACTCCGTAAACGTGCTTTCCACGATGTCCTCAGCATCGCGAATGCGCCAGTATGTATCCATTCGCAGCTCCAGCGCCGCAATGCGGTCTGCCAGTAGCTGCAGCTGGATACACTTCCCGCACACATGGTCAACAGGGACACAGGAAGTGTCCCTGATTTCCCACATAGTGCAGGAGGAGCATGCCACGGGGCTGAGCTGTGCTGCCAATACTTCCCTTTTCATTAAATTAAATTAACTCAAATCAATACCACAAATTGCACTACAATTAAATGATATACTCACGGTCTCTTGCATACTAGCAATCCCTGCTACACAACAGAGACCTTAGGAACTATAACCACAAAAAATAGGATCTTATTAACTTTATAAACTATTAACCTTAACTGTCAAACTACAGAGTAGTATAACTACTCTCCTGGCCGTACTCACCCATTCAGCTGCTTCCTTTTGTCCACGTCACTTTTTGAATTATGACGTGGCTCTGGAACGCCGCCGCCGGTCTGTGAGATTGGTGAGCCTCTGAAAAAAAGCCCGCGAAAATGAGTTTAACTACTCACTGTACCCTTACTCTCTCCGCTCCTGACAGTGGCCTCTGTAAAAAAGCCCGCGAATGTGAGTTTAACTACTCACTGTACCGTTACTCTCTCCGCTCCCGACAGTGGCCTCTGTAAAAAAGCCCGCGAATGTGAGTAGTTTCCTTCTTTTTGAAAGCAAGTAGTTTCCTTCTTGTTGGAATTGCCCTATTCGTCTGACTGGCACCTTCATTGATCATTTCATTCACAACCCCAGCACTGGCTTGGAATCAGGTACATTCCACACACAAGAGCCTGTGACCTCCGAATCACATGAGCTAACCCTGCAAAGGTGCTTCACTAACTCTCCGGGTCCAATAGCAACCTTTGGAGATCAGTCTCTGTACGCTCCCATTCCACATTATGATTTTCCTGATGGTTGATGTTGGAATATTGCGGCAAAACTCCAACTTTTTCCCCTTTAATTCTTTTATTTCCGATATCTTTGAAGACCAGGACTAAACTTCAGATTTCATGCGTTTCCTGACAGCACATGTGCAGGACAAGAGAGTGATGCCAGAGAGTAGGGCATGTCCAGTCACTATCGTTAACGTCCATCTTGCTCATATATGTTAGAGCACCAACACTGCCCTTGGGACATTTTCCTCAATCGGGAGCCGAACATCTCTTTACCCATCCTGCTTCAAAATATCAGCTTGAAAGGTCTTCGGTTCGAATTAAAAGGAGGTGGACGAGAGGTGGGTCGCGCATTAAATAGTTAGATTTCACATGACGAGGTCGGGAGACAAGATTTATTAACGCTAATTTTGGGAGGTTGTGTGCTGCATGGGGCGTCGTTAGATGCGACCTCGGGTCGCAGATAGGGCCATCACACTATCGGGCTGATCCTTCAACCTGTTCTCCAGTACAATGGGACACGATTCATGAAGGCGAATTCTGGGAGGCTGTTCTCCTTGCATGGGGCGTCGCTTGACGGTAGTTGGGGCAAGTGACATGGCCTTCACACTATTGGACTGAACCTGTACTCCAATCCAGTGAGACGGCACCAGAAGCAGAGTCTGGCCATGTGAACCTGGAATTCAGCAAGTGGGCGGGGCCTGCGATGGCTGCTGTTTGTTTGGCTCCTGGCTTCCTTTGTGATGTCACTCGGGGACGTGTGTGAGCCCTTGGGTACAATTCATCAGTTGTAGTTACGGCGGGCAGGAACTGGAGTTGGCAGCTGACATTGTGAGTGAGTTTACTCCATACAAATAGAGGAAAGGACAGAAAAGCAAAATTTAATTTTAAAGTAATTGAATCAAATGCTATTAATTACAAGTATATAGACGTTAAATATGATCAGAGTCACATCCATAGCCCTATTGTATTCCAGGTACAGATTCTCGAATCCAACCATCCGCTAGGATTTGTAGGACAGCTGCCATGATCTCTCAGCCTCTGATGTTTCCTCCCTCCCTCTTGGTAAGGCCTTTTCCATTCCTGTGATGAGGCTAGCAGGTGAACCTAGGACCTGCCACCTCAAGACTTGCAGTATCAACACACGGTATTTCTGCACCTATCTGACCAGTCACTTCAACAATGCTAACTTTAATTATTACAGTACTCCGCACATGCACAGAGATGGCACAGAACATTTTACATGGCAGGGCGCACAGACTGGCACCAAGCAGGTGTGCGAAACGGTAAAGTTGGCTCGATGGTGAGCACCTCATGAGGGAGAAGCATATTGAGGAGGGTTTTTAAGGCCGGACTAGAGGGGTCAGTACAGATAGTCTTAAACTGACTGCACTTAAACAGCGTGTTAAAAATTGGGAATTTGGAGAGACTGGGAATTCTGAGCAGAGGGTGAAGGAGGTGCTGCTTTTTGTCTCCAATACTTGTAGGGCTTTGTGTTGCAGGTAAACATTTAATTTCAGCTACCTAGAACTTAAACTAGATCTGGTAATTCGTTAAAAACTAAAATGTAAGCTAAAATAAAGAAACACGTAAACATTAATTAACTAAATAATTTAACAAGGTAACAAGGGATGGCAGTGCAGGTGGTGTGCCACAACTGCAGCATGTGGGAGTTTGTGGAGACATGGTTAGAACAGGGACAGGAATGGTTGTTGGAAGTTCCGGGGTATAGATGTTTCAGTAAGAGTAGGGAAGTTGGTAAGAAAGGTGGAGGAGTAGCATTGTTAATCAAGGATAGTTTAACAGCGGCAGAAAGGCAGTTCGAGGGGGATCTGCCGTCTGAGGTAATATGGGCTGAAGTTAGAAATAGGAAAGGAGCGGTCACGTTGTTAGGAGTTTTCTACAGGCCCCCAAATAGTAATAGAGATGTGGAGGAAGAAATTGCAAAGCAGATTATGAATAGGTGTGGAGGTCACAGAGTAGTTGTCATGGGTGACTTCAACTTTCCAAATATTGATTGGAACCTTTATAGGTCAAACAGTTCGGATGGGATAGTTTTTGCACAGTGTGTGCAGGAGGGTTTCCTGACACAATATGTGGATAGGCCGACAAGAACTGGGGCCACGTTGGATTTGGTACTGGGTAATGAACCGGGCCAAGTGTTTGATTTGTATGTGGGAGAGCACTTTGGAGATAGTGACCACAATTCGGTAACTTTCACTATTGCAATGGAGAGGGATAGGGCCATACGGCAGGGCAGGGTTTATAATTGGGGGAGGGGTAATTATGATGCGATTAGGCAAGAATTAGGGAGTATAAGATGGGAACAGAAACTATCAGGGAAAGGCACAAACGAAAAGTGGAGCTTTTTCATGGAGCAATTACTGCGTGTCCTTGATAGGTATGTCCCTGTCAGGCAGGGAGGAAATGGCCGAGTGAGAGAACCATGGTTCACAAAAGAGGTTGAATGTCTAGTCAAGAGGAAAAAGGAAGCGTATGTAAGGATGAGAAAACAAGGTTCAGTTGGGTCGATTGAGGGTTACAAGGTAGCAAGGAATGAGCTAAAAAAAGAGCTTAGGAGAGCTAGGAGGGGGCATGAGAAGTCCTTGGCGGGTCGTATCAAGAAAAACCCCAAGGCTTTTTACTCTTATGTGAGAAATAAAAGAATGACCAGGGTGAGGGTAGGGCCGGTCAAGGACAGTAGTGGGAACTTGTGCATGGAGTCAGAAGAGATAGGAGAGGTGATGAATGAATACTTTTCGTCAGTGTTCACCGAGGAGAGGGGCCATGTTCTTGAGGATGAGAGTGTGATAAAGGTGGATAGGCTGGAGGTGGTAGATGTTCTGAGGGAAGATGTTTTAGCAATTTTGAAGAACCTGAGGGTCGATAAGTCCCCTGGGCCAGATGGGATATATCCTAGGATTCTTTGGGAGGCAAGGGAGGAGATTGCAGAGCCTCTGGCTTTGATCTTTGGGTCCTCACTGTCCACGGGAATGGTGTCAGAGGACTGGAGAGTGGCGAATGTTGTTCCTCTCTTCAAGAAAGGAAATAGGAATGAACCTGGTAATTATAGGCCGGTTAGTCTTACTTCGGTGGTTGGTAAGACAATGGAAAATGTCCTGAGGGATAGGATTTATGACCATTTGGAAAGGGGCAACTTAATCAGGGATAGTCAACACGGATTCGTGAAGGGTAATACGATAGCAAAATACTGCGGATGCTGGAAATCTGAAATAACAACAGAAAACGCTGGAAAAACTCAGCAGGCCAGGCAGCATCTTTGGAGAGAGAAAGAGAGTTAACGTTTCAGGTCGATGACCTTTCGTCAGAACTGTGAAGAGCCGGAAATCAAATAGATTTAAGGCCAGAGTAAAGCTGGGAAAAGGGGGAGGGGATAAAAGAACAAAGGGGGAGATGAAGAGACATTAAGAGACATTAAGAGATATGCAAGGCTAGAGGTGGTGTTAATGTGACAGATTAAGGCTGAAAGAAGTGTGAAATCCACTGGCAGAATGAAGGACAGCTGCCAGCTTCTAGGAGGAAAAAAAAGGTGGCGGGGGGGGGCAAATAAAAGGGTGGAAAAAATAAAATATAGATGTGATTGGAGCTGAGGTTATGATCTAAAATTGTTGAACTCGATATTGAGTCCAGAGGGCTGTAGCGTGCCTAAACGAAAGATGAGGTGCTGTTCCTCGAGCTTACGCTGCGCTTCCGTGGAACAGTGTAATAGGCCGAGGACGGTGAGGTCAGAGTGGGAGTGAAGCGGTGAATTAAAGTGACAGGCCACCGGGAGCTCGGGGTCCCCCTTACGGACTGAACGGAGGTGTTCCGCAAAGCGTCACTTTAATTCTGGGTCCTCTGCTGTTTGTGATTTTTATCAATGACTTGGAGGAGGGGACTGAAGGGTGGAACAGTAAATTTGCTGATGACACCAAGATTGGTGGAGTAGTGGATGAGGTGGAGGGCTGTTGTAGGCTGCAAAGAGACATTGATAGGATGCAGAGCTGGGCCGAAAAATGGCAGATGGAATTTAACCCTGATAAGTGCGAGGTGATTCATTTTGGTAGGGCAAATTTGAATAAGGATTACAGGGTCAACAGCAGGGTTCTGAGGAACGTGGAGGAGCAGAGGGATCTGGGGGTTCATATCCACAGATCTCTGAAGGTTGCCACTCAAGTGGATAGAGCAGTAAAGAAGGCCTATGGTGTGTTGGCGTTTATTAACAGAGGGTTTGAGTTTAAGAACCGTGAGGTTATGCTGCAACTGTACAGGACCTTGGTGAGACCACATTTGGAATATTGTGTGCAGTTCTGGTCACCTCACTATAGGAAGGACGTGGAAGCATTGGAAAGAGTGCAAAGGAGATTTACCAGGATGCTGCCTGGTTTGGGGGGGAGGTCTTATGAGGAAAGATTGAGGGTGTTGGGGCTTTTCTCTTTAGAGCGCAGGAGGATGAGAGGCGACTTAATAGAGGTTTATAAGATGATGAGGGGGATAGATAGAGTGGATGTTCAGAGACTATTTCCTCGGTAGAGGCAGCTGTTACAAGGGGGCATAACTATAAGGTGCATGGGGGGAGATATAGAAGGGATGTCCGAGGTAGATTCTTTACTCAGAGAGTGGTTGGGGTGTGGAATGGACTGCCTGCTGTGATAGTGGAGTCGGACACTTTAGGAACTTTCAAGCGGTTATTGGATAAGCACATGGAGCACACCAGAGTGATAGGGAGTGTGATAGCTTGATCTTGGTCTCGGACAATGCTCGGCACAACATCGAGGGCTGAAGGGCCTGTACTGTGCTGTACTGTTCTATGTTCTATTGCGATCTCAGATGACCACGTCTGCAGTGATTGTCACCAACTCGAGGAACTTCAGCTCGGAGTTGCTGAGCTGGAGTCCGAGGTGAAGGCATTTCGTGGCATCAGGGAGGGGAACGACTCAATGAACACTTTGAACCAGGAGGCAGTCACACCCCTTCGGTTAGGTAGTAGTGCAGGTATGCTTAGTGGTCAGGGACAGGAGGGTGTTACTGCAACTCAGGCAGGTAAGGGGATATCAGGTGCAGTGTTGGAAGAGCCTTATCCAACAGGTATGAAGTTCTTGTTGCTAATGTGGATGAGGGCAAAATCTGCAGGGTGGATGAGCAAACTGACCAGGGCATCATGATGCAGGAGGCCATTCAAGTGGGGGGAGTGAAAGAGCATTTAGTTGTGGTAGGGGACATTATAATCAGAGGGAAATATACTGTTCTCTGCAGCCACGGCCGGGAATTCCGAAGGTTGTGTTGCCTTCCCGGTGCCAGGGTTAAAGACATCACCTTGTGGCTGTGATGAACTTGGTGTGGGAGGGCGAGGATTCAGTTGTTGTGGTCCACGTAGGAACTAACTGCATAGGTAGAAATAGGAAAGAGGTTCTGCTGAGAGAGCTGAGGTGTTGGGGTCCAAATTAAAAAGCAGAACCTCAAAGGTAATAATCCCTGGATTGTTACCTGAGCCAAGCGCCAATTGGCATACAGATAAACACATTAGGAGGTTAGGAGATGAGGACGTAAACTCGAGGAACAGCACATCATATTTCGATTAGGCACTTTATAGCATTCTGGACTCTACATAGAGTTCAACAATTTCAGATCATAACCTCTGCCCCAATCTTTTTTTTCCATTTATTTTAATTATTATTTATTTATTTATTTTTCTAAAAAAAACATTTTCTCTCTCCCACATGGCAGCTGACGATCATTCAGCCATCGCCATTTACACTTCATCTAGAGCCATCTTTTGTTTCTTAACTTGTCCCATTACCATCTCCTTTTGCCTTGCACCATCTCTTAATGTCTCTTAATCTCTCCTGCCTTCCATCCTATCACAGACCTTCCCTTTTGTTCTTTCGCGCTTCCCCCCTTTCCCAGCCGCTGCACTTGTTTAAAAACCTGTTCCATCTCCAGCTTTTTCCAGTTCTGACGAAGGGTCATCGAACTGAAACGTTAACTCTGTTTCTCTCTCCACAGATGCTGCCTGACCCGCTCAGTATTTCCAGGATTTTCTGTATTTTTTTTCAGATTAGGAGGTTAAATGCGTGGCAGGGGCAGGGGTTTTGCTTCACGGCGCACTGGCTCCAGTACTAGGGAAAGAGGGAGCTGTTCGGTTGGGATGGGCTCTACTTAAACCGGGCTGGAACCAGTGCCCCGGTGTATTGAATAACGAGAGCCGTAGATAGGGATTTAAACTAATAAAGTGGGTGGGAGCAGGAGCATTAAGGAAAGAGTAAATATAAAAGTAGCAAGAGAAATGTCAATGCTCCAGCCCAGAGCAGAGTTTGGGTAACATGGGCAGGAATGAACAGAGAGAGTAACGAAGGTAATAAGGCATCAGTGATGAAGGAAACATCGGGGAAAAATAGTCAAAGTTAAAGGCTCTATATTTGAATGCGCAAAACATTCACAAGAACATTGATGAATTAATAGCACCGATAGAAATTAATAGTTTTGATCTAATAACCATTACGGAGACGTGGTTGCTAAGTGACCAAGATTGGGGACTGAATATGCCAGGATACTTAACCTTCAGAAGAAATCGGCAAAAAGGAAATGGAGAAGGGACAGCCCTGATAATAAAGGATGGGTTAAAGACAAGAGAGAGAAAGTAACATGGGTTAGGCCATTTAAGACTGAGATGAGGAGAAATTTCATCAAGACCGAGGTCGATACATTTTTGGGAATTAAGGGTTATGTGGATAGTGCAGGAAGGTGGAGTTCAGGTCGAAAGTCATCCATGATCTTGTTGAATGGCGGAGCAGTCTCGAAGGGCCAAATCGCCTACTCCAGCTCCTATTTCTTATGTTGTTATGTTCTTACTATCACGGACCGTGACCGTTCGTACACAAACCTAGATCGCCCCTACACCAAACCAGTAAGCTCCAACACAGGCCAAAGCAGTTCTAACACGTTGACGGACACAGGTTATGACTGTCACGGACTGTCATAGACAGAGACAGCTCCTAAAACAATTTAGACATCTCCTAAACAGACAGAGGGATCCTTCAAAAACACAGGGAGCTCCTACACTGACACAGGCTGCTCCAATACAGACACAGGGAGCACCTACACACACACAGGGAACTCCTAAACTGACACAGGGAGCTCCTACCCTGACACAGGGAGCTCCGTCACAGACGCAGGGAGCTCGTACACAGAAACAGCGAGCTCCTACAAAGATACAGGGAGCTCAGACACTTACAGAGGGAGCTCCTACATTGAGTGATGAAACTCCTACACAGATATAGGGAGCTCTAAACTGAAACAGCGAGCTCCTACCCTTACCCAGCGAGAGCCAACTCAGAAACAGGGAGCTCCTACACTGACACAGGGAGATCGTACAATGACACAAGGAGCTCCTACACTGACACAGGGGTCTCCTGCACAGACACAGGGAGTTCCTACACAGACACAAGAGTTCCTACACTGACACAGAAAGCTCTAACACTGACACATGGAGATGATACACTCACACAGAGAGTTCCCACACTGACACTGGGAGCTGCGACACAGAAACTGGAGCTCCAACAAAGACACAGGGAGATCTTGCACACAAAAAGGGAGCCCCTGCACTGACACAGGGAGATCCTACACTGACACAGGTGGCTCCTACACTGACACATGGAGCTCATACAATCACACAGAGAGCTCCTACACAGACACAGGGAGCTCCTACACTGACACAGGGAGCTGCTGCACAGACACAGGGAGCTCCTACACAGACACAGCGAGCTCCTATAATGACACAGGGAGTTCCGACACTGACATAGCGAGCTTCTATACTGACACACTGAGCTCCTGCACTGACACAGCGAGATCCTACACAGACACAGGGAGCTCCTACACAGACATAGGGAGCTGGTACACTGACACAGTGAGCTCCTACACTGACACGGAGAGAACCTACACTGACATAGCGAGCTCCTACTCTGACACAGCGAGCACATACACAGACACAGCAAGCTCTTACACTGATACAGTAAACACCTACTCAGTCACAGAGAGTTCCTACACAGATACACGGAGCTTCTACACAGATGCAGGGAACTCCTACACAGACAAACGGCGCTCCTACACTGACACAGGGAGCTCCTATACAGACAGAGAGAGTTCCTACACTGACATAGGGAGCTCCTGCACAGACACGGGATGCTCATAAACAGACACAGGAGCTCCTACACTGAAACAGGGAGCTCCTAATCTAACACAGGTAGAGCTTTCTCAGACACAGGGCGCTCCTACACTGACACAGGGAGCTCGTGTACTGACACAGCGAGCTCCTACACTGACACAGGGAGATCCTACACTGACACTGGGAGAGGCTACACAGAAACCGGAGCTCCAACAAAGACACAGGGAGATCCTACTCACACAAAGGGTGCTCCAACACAGACACAGCGAGCTCCTACACTATCACAGAGAATTCCTACATATACATAGGGATCTCCTACACTGACACAGGGAGCTCGTACACAGACACAGGGAGCTCATACACTGACAGATGGAGCTCCTACACTGGCTCAGTGAGCTCCTACAATGACACACAGACCTCCTGCACAGAACAGGGAGCTCATACAATGACAGAGGGAGCTCCAACACAGAGAGAGGGAGTTCATACACAGACACAGGGAGCTCCTACACAGACACAGGGAGCTGGTACACTGACACAGTGAGCTCCTACACTGACACGGAGAGAACCTACACTGACACAGCGAGCTCCTACTCTGACACAGGGAGCACATACACTGACACAGGGAGCTCCTACACTGACACAGGGAGCTCCTACACAGAAACTGGAGCTCCTACAACAACAGAGCGAGCTCCTACACAGACACAGCCAGCTCTTACACTGACAGAGGGAGCTCCTACACTGATATAGTGAGTTCTTACTCTGTCACAGAGATTTGCTATACAGACACGGGAAGCTGCTACACATACACCGGAGTTCCTTCACTGTTGCAGGAAGCTCATAAACTCACACAGAGCGCTCCGACAATGAGACTGGGAGCTCCTACACAGAAACAGGATCCTACACCGACAGAGCGAGCTCCTACACTGACACAGCAAGCTCTTACACTGATACAGTGAACTACTCAGTCACAGAGAGTTCCTACACAGACACAGGGAGCTTCTACACAGATACAGGGAACTCCTACACAGACAAACGGCGACTACACTGACACAGGGAGCTCCGATACAGACAGAGAGAGCTCCTACACTGACATAGGGAGCTCCTGCTCAGACACAGGATGCTCATAAACGTACACAGGAGCTCCTACATGAAACAGGGAGCTCCTAATCTTACACAGGGAGAGCTTTCTCAGAAACAGGGCGCTCCTACACTGACACAGGGAGCTCGTGTACTGACACAGCGAGCTCCTACACTGACACAGGGATTTCTTACACAGATACAGGAATATCCTACACCGACACAGGTAGATTCAGCACAGACACAGGGAGATTCTACACAGACACAGCAAGGTCGTACAAAGACACAGGGGGCTCCTACACAGACACAGGAGTTCCTACACTGACACAGGGAGATCCTACACTGACAAAGGGAGATCCTACACAGATAAAGTGAACTCCTACACTGTCAGAGAGATTTCCTACACAGTCACAGTGAGCCCCTTCACTGACACACGGAGCTCCTACACAGAGACATGGAGGTCATACATTGACAGAGTGAATTTCTACACAGACACACGCAGCTCCTACCCTGACACAGCGAGCTCCGACACTGACAAACTAAGCTCCTACTCTGACACAGGAATTTCTTACAGAGACACAAGAATCTAATCCTGCCTAAGTAATCAAGTACTTTGCAATGTGTAATTACAGCCATTCATTCTGACAATCCGGCTCCAGACAGAGCTCACAGAGAACAAACAGGGCTCACCTTCGCGGGTTAGGACCCTCTCCCACCCCCAATCAAGTTCCTGCCGCCCCAATAAGTTCCTAACCTTCCTCCACCCCCAGAGGTCTGATCTTTTCCCCCCTCAACATGTTTCTGACCTTCTCCCCCCGGGTTTCTGACCTTCGCCCCCCTCCCCTGGCTTCCTGACCTTCTCCACCCCCCCCCCCGGGTTCCTGCGTTTCTCCCGCAACAAGTTCCTGAACGTCCCCACCCATAGATGGGGCATTGTGTGTGGGTCACGGGTTGTTAGCACGTTCAGTGGGTATGAAGTGAATAGTGACAGTGTCATGACTTCCGGATTTCGTCCAGTCCAATGATGTCACTTGCCGCACACGTGCCAGACTTTCCGTAAAAACAACCAGGTCTCGGGGAGGAGAGGGCGAACGTCGTGCGGGTGTAAAGGTGGTGGGATTGGAAGAACGTGATCCGTTTTACAATCTGGATCACGTTCTCGCTCTCACCATCTTTGGACCTGGATCACGTTCTTTTCCCATCCCCACTGTGCTCTCCGTGCTCCTTAAGCGCCCCCCCCCCCGAGTTCCTGACCTTCTCCCCTCCCCCCCAGTTCCTGACCTCTCCCCCCTCCGAGCTATGCCCCTCTCCTCTGCGATCCTCTCTCTTTCCTTTCGATCCTTTCTCTCCCCCTACGATCTTCTCTCGGCCCCTCCCTTCGATCTCCTCTCTCTCCCCCTCCGATATCCTCTCCCTCCGATCTCCTCTCTCTCCAATCTCCTCTCGGTCTCTCCAATCTCCACTCCATGTCTCTCCGATCTCCTTTCTCTCTCTCCGTTCTCCTCACCAACTCCGATCTCCTCTCTCTCTCCATTATCTCTCTCTCGCCGATATTCCGCTCTCTCTCCAATCTCGTCTCTCGCTCCGATCTCCTCTCTCTCACCCGAGCTCTCTCTCTCTCTGATCTCCTCTCTGTATCACCAATGTCCTCTCTATCCCTTCCTCTCTCTCACTGAAATCCTATCCCTCCCCCCGATTTCCTCTCTCTCTCCAATTTCCTCTCACTCCAACTCCGACCTCCTCTCTCCCCCTCCTCTCACTCCTGTAAGGGTTTGCGTGCGTGTCTCTCAGCCTGTGAGATTCACGCGGCTCTGTGCAGCCTGTATGTCAGTGCGGGTTTAGGCCTTGTTGCCTGTTCTGGTCTCCAGCCAGTCTGGGAGCACTAGACACACCTGTGAGTGGTTCGAATCACTCGCCTTTACGGTTCTAGACACTGGACTTAGATGCGAGAGCAGTAATGGAGATGAAACTCATGTAGACTCGGTTGAATGGTACGAAATGGAAAATCTTTATTGCATGATATTTAAGATTACGAAATACATGTCATAAGCACAGATTAATGACAGTACAATCTTACACACAGTTATGTAACTAATTCTAGGGAAGCGAGGAACGAACGACACACCGTAAATGGGGGCACACATTACAAGTATCCTTAATACTTAAACCCTCCCCTATCAATATCTGTCCTAGCTAGATTCGTAGGATTCGAGACTCATGCTCACCACTCGTGATAACTCGGAGAAATTCCGAATAGCTGATCGGATGTTTTCACCGCAACACCCACGTGTCGATCAGGGGGTCTCCTGGCCCCACTTGTTTACTTGCTTCTGCTCCGGCTAGCAGGCTGGAACGTCTGCTGTGATGAAGATCTGTGTTGGTTGGTTTAACAGGCACTGTCCTGATGGGTTTCACAGACCAGTCAATATCTTCACGGAGAATCTTCCGAGGTCCGTTCTTGCAAGTTCAAAGAAGTCTTCTTGGCAAGGAAAAATGGCTAGTCGACCTACAGGCGCGGTCGGGGCTTACTGACCGTGGCGATAAGTATGGTCTTCCTCTCTTCTCATCTCATCTCATCTCATCTCATCTCGGGCCTTTGGTTCCGATGCCAGTTACCAGCATAGGTCTTCGTTACACGACACGAGGTAGATCCGAACGGATCACAAAGTTCAACAGTCTTTTTAAAAGAGACACCAAGCCAGCAGGAACAAGACGGCGAGTCAAAACACAGGAGCAGCCACGAGGATACGAGTCAATCGGATAAGAGAAAGATGGACGGTTGGAGCTTGTAATTATAGTACAAAATCTTCCGTTTCCCGCCCAACCTTAATGCCTTTTCTTTTGTTTGGGTTTGGCGCTCAAATGTCTTGTATAGGTGATCTCCGTTTTTAATGGATTTCGGGGCTAGTCGTAAATGCCTGAGTACCTGTTAATATTTCTCCCATTGTTAAATCGGTCGGTGTTCTCCCTGGAGGGGTTTTGGGGCTTCCAAGTGTCTTGTATAACTACCCGCTAACGGCTCTCTCATCATAGAGTCGTTGGGATTTTACATATTAATGTCTTTGGATGGGCCCTTGATTACTTGGTACAATAGCTTTCATTCGCACCTGGGAGACCGATTTCAGTATTTATGTGTATACTGCAAACCCATAATGTCTCGTGTATTATCTTCAATGTGCTGAATCTTAATCGATCTTGCACAAATGTTTATTGGAACGCCATCTTGTCTGCCTGTCGAAAAGTCTAGAATGTTCCGCCATGAGGTGCGGCGGCCATTTTACAGGCTGCTTGTGTCCACTTTGAAAAACCTGACAGCATTCTGCTGAAATAAAAGCTGTTTGAACGAAACTCTGTGTTTTCTCCTTCTTAATAAAATCGCGATATATTGCGAATTCTACAGTCCCTCCTGTTGATGCGAATAACTCCGCTTATCGTATCAAAAATATTGTGGTGAGCAATATTATCTCGATTTTCTCCGAATCCAGAAAATTAATCCCATAACTTAAACTAGCTAGGGTCTTTGTGTCGTCCTTATTTCCCAAGAAAATTACATTTTATATCACCGTAGGCATTATTTGCCCTTAAACTTACACCACTTGTTTTCCTTCCCGGCGTAACCAGGCCGATGCCTCTCGTATCACCTGTATATTCATCTTTTATTCAGGGAAAGGAAAAACAAAACCCAAAACCAAACAATCATTTTTAACTACAACACCATCACCAAAATAATCAACACCAACTCTTAAAACATGTCGAGTTCCCAACGTATTACAATCTTTGAAAATCATGATCGAGTACAAACTTCCGCGGCGCACGTGGCGAGCGGGAGTGACGCCATTTTCCGATTAAACGGTGCTTTCATCGTGCACGCGCACGTAACGTTCTCGCCACTCTCCCGTGTTTTCATGCTTGGTGAGGCGTTTGTCTCTTTTACAATGTACGACCAATAGGTACACTACAATGAAAACTTGGCATACGACTAAAATGTGGGAGGCTATTCTGATCCATGAAGGCACTTCAATATTGGTGAACAGATTCCACCACGGTGGAACTACTATATCCAGAATGTCTGTCCCTATTTCGACAGTTTTCTGCTCTAGTGTGTAAAAATGTTTTTGTGACACCGCGACGGCTTTCAAAAGCTTGGTGAGGTGTTCAGGGAGAGGGGGAATGAGGTATCCGAAATGCGCGACGAATCGCTGCAAGTCGGTGAAATTCTCTTTTACTGTTCGATGAACAGTGGATGGTTCAGGGATTGGGACAATTCGCTGTTGTGCTACTTGAACTTACGTCCTGGGTTTGAAACAGAAACTGCTGTCACTCACCGGACACCGGCTACAGTTTCCATGCTGGTAGTGTTGCGCTGCAGTGGTAACACAATATGTTCCACCCCCGATGTATGCTACCTGCGGAGGCACATGATCTTGTGCCATTGCCTCCATGGTGCAATTCATGGACTTGGCGCCAGCCGTTCTGAACCCGCACTGTGGTGTTAAAAAGGCATTCAAGTGCTGGGGACACAGTATTATGTGTGCTCCCCTGCCACGACAACCAGAGAGATCTGTACCTGTCATCGTTTGCTCCCAGCGGATGACGTAAGGTGGAACCGCTGCATAGCGAATGTGGGCTCCCCCCTGAATGACACCAATGTTCTCTACCCGATACACCGGGGCAGGCTTTGCTGTGTCGCCCAAAACCGGCATACGTAGTACTATACCCATAATAGTATGGTTTGATCGTCCGCAGTCCACGGGGACTGGGTAAGCTTCTGAAGCTAACCTGAGCTGGCACGGACTTAATGCGTTCTGAAAAGGGTGGAGCGCGCGCAGGTGTTTGTTACTTATCCAGGACGGGACCAAACCTTGTTTTAAATCCTCCAAATTACTGCGGCCCTCGCCCAGTAACCACGCCCCGTAAAGCACGCACACCTCGTTCTGCGCAGCTTGATCGGATGCATTCCGATCTTCCCTAATCAGGGCATTTACCGTCTTTGCATGTTTCTCTAACTCTGCTATAATTTCCTTTAAATGGAGAGTCATGGCTTGGTCCTCGTGTAGACCCGACCCTACCACTTTATTCTCATCTGTTAGAATGTCTTTTAATTGTGTCTTTAAACCATTAATCTGGGTCTGCAGCTCCACACTGTCTAGAGCGTTGACCACAGATGTACCCGTGTTAAAAGCAGTGAACGCGTCGTTCACTATACCCCTTCTTTGCCTCCCTACTTGATCGAAAACTTCATGTGGTGCGGTGTACAAACTTGTTTTATCAATTTCCGCGAAATCGATTTCGTAAAATTGTCTGAACATCTTGGTCAACAGGACCTGATACAACTGTTCCGTCTTTTTGGGGCACCACTCTGGTAACCGTACCTCGGTGAGATTTAAAATCACAGAGGCCACCACGTAATGTACTCCCTGAAATAGTATCTGGTCTGTGGGGACCAGTACCAAACCATTCCCGGGTCCTTTACTAGTTTTAGGGCACCCTTCCTCTTCAGCTATAACCACCAGAATCGTGGGCGGGGCTTTGCGTGGGCGCGTAATGAGTTCAGTGGCATTTACCGGGATCGAAGAGTATGGGGCTCCGCACCCCCTGGTGCTCGCATCCCACCTCATCCCCTGTCCGTTATCCTGCCATTGATTAATGAAAAATATGGATATGCCTTTGGGGCAAGGGTATTTTGACCCCCACATGCACACATAAATTCCCTCATCCGGTTCCCATCATTTGTCCCAACAGACTCTCACTTGTCCGTTTGTCCCCGTAATTGTCCGATGGGTATTATTACCCAGTCGTTCCCACTCGACCGAAGAGTTCCTCATAGTTTTGCTCAGCTTTCGCAGCCACCACCATCGGCTCAATGGGACATTCCCACTACAAGTCAAACAAATCCGTTTGCCGACGGTGACGCTGATCCTGGGTGCGATGATCCTTACTTTGGGGCACATTAAAGAAGTCTCTTGGTAGGCAAACCCCGATGTGCTGGAATACTCCGTTGAGTTCGTTCCCAGCCATCCTGGCCACCTTCCCTTGTGGAAATAGGTGGTGGTCTCCTCAGCCTCCCGTCTTCCGGTCCCATCCACCGCGATGGGGGCCGTGTCCCCGGAGCATCCAAACACCACGACATCCTTGGTGCGGCCTCGATAGGCCAATCCACATCCGATTGCCGCGAGCAATACTAGAATTCCTTCCATCCTTCCTTGGTTCCTGTGATCAGATAGAATGAGGTAGCCAGCCTCGCAAGAGTCTCTGGCTTTTGTGAAGGGTGAGCGGGTCCCCTGACCTCGCCTCACGTAAACTTCAATGTTCGCTGAATAAACTTTAACTAGACCTATCTCTAAAGCTCCCATCATTTTATCATTTTCTGTTAAAATTAAAACTACAAACTTAACCTTATCTAAAACTATGAACTTATTCTTAACCTTAAACTATAAACTTAAACTTGAACTATGAACTTAAAACTTAAAACTTATTACTGTACAGTGCCGCCCGTTCTCAGGGCGGCCCCTTTAAATTCTGAGAAGGCTGCTGCGAGCTCTTACCGACTGTGGGAGGGCTCTGACCTTTTCCTCTGATCTGCCGCAGCCTGTTGCTGCACTGACCCCTTCCTCTGATCTGCCGCAGCCTGTTGCTGCACTGACCCCTTCCTCTGATCTGCCGCAGCCTGTTGCTGCTGCGATGGGGCCCGGCTGTATCTGGGCTGCCTTAACCTTGAGTCTACGCCTTGGGACAGTCTGGGGCCATACCCACATCTTCCTGGGCTGGGGTTCTCTACTTGACCTACGGGGAGTTGTCAGGGGCAGGGATCGCATGACCGACGGACCGGGTTCCGAGACTTCCATCGGGACGACCTGTGGTTCCACCACAGTCGCTGGCTCCGCCTCCGCTGACTCCGCCTCCCTAACCTCGGGGCTTGCAGTTTGTGGCTCCGCCCTGCTCGGCCCAGCAGGCGACCCTTCACTCGCGATCTCTGCCTCCCCCGAGGGCGGGACGTTCAAAGCGGGCGGCTCGGGCTCGGAGGTTCTCACCGTCACTCCCTGTGGTCCCACAGCGGCTGGCTCCGCCTCCCCTAGCTCCTCCCTCCTGTCTTCGGGACCTGCAGCTTGTGGCTCCGCCCTGTGCGGATCTCCATCTGCAGTCCGTGTCCTCCCTATACCTAAAATGGGAACGTTCCTTACGTTCCCCAAAACCCACTCGCCTTCATCACTATCCTCATCTGACTCCCATCCCCACAAAAATGCTTCGTGATCTTCCAGGATGTCTCCTCCCCTGATGCAAGCTGCTTTGCCTGCCTGTGTGCCTTGTGGTCCTACCTGGGGCTGCGCTTCCCCCCTCGCGGGGTTTACCCCTGTGGTTTTCCCTTGCGCACCTGGCTTGTACAGTTTGCACTGGTTTACGTGGAACCACTTAGTGCGCCGAGGTACTTTTACGGCGTATACCATGGGACTCGCCTTATCTACAATGTTGTAGGGTCCCATATACAGTGGTCCCAGACTCCCTACTCTGGCGTAGTTTCTGACCATGACCTGGTCACCTACTTCCCACTCCCGCGTTTTGCGGGGTTCCAGCAACAGGCGATTGCCCTGATGCTGCCTTCCCATGTTCCCAGCCGCCTGCTCATAAACCTGCTTCAGGCGCTCCAAGAGGGTCTGGGCGAACTTGTCCCTGCTTATCTCTTGGAGCTGACCCTCAGTGAGCACCGGCGCTAGCACATGGGTGGGGGTTCGCATGAGCCTCCCAGTCATCACCTCGTGCGGGGAATACCCCGTACTTTTTGACTGACTGGCCCGGACCCCCATGAGGACTAAAGGCAGAACTTCCGCCCATTTTTGGGGCGAGTTCCTAGTCTCTTTCCTCAATTTCTCCTTCAGGGTCCGGTTCATGCGTTCAACAATCCCGGATGACTGGGGATTGTGTGCTACGTGCCACTTCCCTTCAATGCCCAAAAGCATGAGGGTGTTCTGCATCACCTGGCCGGTGAAATGACTCCCTTGGTCTGAATCCACAAAACGGGGGAGTCCCCACCGCGAGAACACTTCCCTGACCAAGATTTTCGCAGTACCCAGTGCCGCAGCTGTTCGACAGGAGAAGGCTTCCACCCACTTGGAAAACACATCCACCAAGACGAGGCAGTATTTATAGCCTCCCTGGGTGGTGGGCAGGGGTCCTATATAGTCGATCTGTATCGACTGCCATGGTCCCTCTACCCTTCTTACGTGTCCCATGGGCACTTTCCTTTTCTGGGGGTCTGGGTTGTTTGCAGCGCACACAAGACAGTTTGCACAGAACTCGCGGACTTGTTCCCTGAGCCCTGGCCACCATCCCGCTTGCTCTACCCGTTGCCAGGTAACCTCGGGCCCGGGGTGCCCTGCCCCTGGTCCCTCGTGAGCCAACTGGAGGAATTCCCTCCTGTGCTGCTGCGGCACAACCCACTGCTCCTCGCGGAACAGCATGCCTTCCTTAACTGAGAGGGTTGCCGTACTGTACGGACCTTCGACCTGCTTCCCCTCAGCAATGGTTTTTAGGACTGCTTTTAGGGCGGGATCCTGGGCTTGGACGGTCTTAAGGTCTAGGGGCAATGCTACCCTGGTGTTCCCGGGATTCCCGTCCCTGCCTTGGATCGCTGCCATGGGTCTGGTCCCATAGGGTTCCCAGAAAATGCCGTTGCGGGCACCTTCCCTGGCTAGCGCATTCGCCTGCTGGTTGCCCTCCCCACGGGGCTCTGTGGAGGAGTGAGCTTTCACCTTATGGATGAAAATCTCTCCTTCCTCCCCTACTGCTGCTGCTAAGATCTTTTCCAGCAAGGGCTTCACCGTTAAAGGTCGCCCGTCCGCGGAGGTGTATCCACGGCGGGACCAAATGGCCAGGTATTCCGTACACGAATTGCAGGTGAACATACTGTCCGAGCAAATCGTGTATGGGGTTGAGAAAATTTCTGGGTGGGTCACAACGTACACCACGGCAGACAGCTCAGCTTGCTGCGCGCTCATGGTGCTAGGGAGCTTGATCGCCAGGGCAAGGTTTGCCGCAGGGTCATAAACTCCACACCCTGTGAGTCGTTCGCCAGCAGATACTGTGCTAGACCCATCAACATAAATCTCGCGCCCAGTGGGATGTATCCCGGCCCGTAAACCTATGTTGACGTCCCACACCCCTTCCACCGAACACCGGTGGGCTGTACCGGGGTATACCAAATTGGCCGCAAGCCTGGGCTCGCAAAGACCTTTTACTCTAAGATCCATCTGGGAAAGAAGAAGGGTCCAGCGCGCAATACGCACGCCGCTTACGGTCCCATCTTTAATCCTCCCATCTAGAAGCATCTTAGTTGGTGTGTGATGTGTGGGGAGAGTGATGGGAGAGAGCCCTGTGAAGATCGCTGATCTTTTCACAGCCCAATGTGTGGCTAAAAGGTGCCTTTCGCAATTGGAGAAACTTCTCTCCACATCCGTTAACACGCTGGATGATTAGACAACCGGCCTCAGCTTGCCGTGATGCTCTTGGAGCAGCACAGCGCTCAAGCTGTCTCCGCTGGCAGCTACCTCCAGGAAAAACTCCTTCCCCCCATCTATGGCCCCTAAGGCTGGCGCGGTCTGCAGATCCCTTTTTAACTTCTCGAAGGCTGCTTGGCAGCCCTCGTCCCAAGACCACTCCACTCCCTTATGGAGGAGTCGGAGGAGCGGCGCTGCTGTGGCCGCATAGTCTTCGATAAAATCTCTGCAGTAACCTGTCAGTCCCAAGAAGGACCTCACACCCCTTATGTTGTTGGGAATCGGTAACTCTTGCACCGACTCCCTCCTAGCTTTGTCTATGGCTCTTTCCCCAGCGCGAATGGTCAGTCCCAGGAATTTTACTTCCTGCTGACCGATACGTGCTTTCTTAGGATTTATTTTAAAACCCTTTCTCGCTAGCAGCTCCAATAACTCGTCCAGCAGTGGTCCATGCTCCTCCCTTGAGTCCGTAAATAGGAGCAAATCATCCACGTACTGCACTATCTGATTGGGCTGACTAAACTCCCTTAAACTTCCTGCCATACACTGATGGAAAATACTGGGGCTATTGTGGAAACCCTGTGGCAGGCAGTTCCATGTGTACTGTTGTCCTTTGAAAGTAAAGGCAAACTTGTACTGGTCCTCTCGCCGCAGCGAGATGGACCAAAAACCGTTCGAGATATCCAGCACCGTGAACGTGGTCGCGGATGCTGGGATACTCCCTATTAGGTCAGCAACTGCTGCTACCGTGGGCGCGCAGGCGGGAATGTTACTGTTAAGGACTCTGTAGTCCACCGTGGCTCTCCACGTATTATCCGGCTTCCTAACCGGCCATAATGGGGAGTTCACGTGTGTGGCTATCGGCCTCAACACGCCCTGCTGCACCAAGGAGGACATTGCTGTCTCCATATCGGGTTCTGCTTCTTTGGGGAAGTTATACTGTTTTTGGGGCCGGGTCATGGGGTCCCCATCTACGCTGACCTCAAACCCGGTAACCCTCCCACAATCGTGCTTGTGGGTTGCAAACGCGTGCATATTATCTGACACGTACGTTTGCATGTCCGTTGGGACACCTGCGACCATAAGCCCGAGGTCGTAGCCTCCGGATGGCTGCACGGTACACAGGACCCCTGTTTCTTCCTCCCCCGGAATCACTACTACCCCGCCTTTTTCACTCTTAGCCCCCCAGAGACAGTGATTTCTGAGGTCCACGAGGATCCCGTGTCCTGATAGAAGATCGGACCCGAGGATACCTCTTCCACCCCCTTCCTGCCATTCCATCAGTATACACTTCCACTTAAGGTGAAGTGCTCCCAAACGAATGGATAGCGGAAGGGAGAACGCGCCAGCCTGTTCTTTTCCCGTGAACCCCGCTAACGTGAATGGGACCCTGGTAGATAGCGGCGAGTCAAAAGGGCTATCTGTATGGATTATGGTGCAAGAAGCTCCCGTGTCCAACAAATAACTACCCTTCTGTTTCTCTACCTCCATCTCCACCAAAGATCGCTTCCACGCATCATAGCTGAGCGGACACAGGTAGACGGGCTGCGCGGGTTCTAGTCATGGGGCTCTACTAGACGGTCCTGCGGCACCTACGGGGCCGGTTGCAACCGCCACCTTTCCATGTGCACTCAATAAACTGCGCATGGCTCCCAACACTACTTCGAGGTCGTCGGGAGGGGTGGGTGCACCAGCTTCCCTAGCCGGGACAGGTGCCTGGGCTCGGGCTGCGGGATTTTTATCCTTGGAATCCTTCCAAGGGTTCCTGCAATGCTTGCGTCAGTGCCCTGTCTTCCCATACCCGTAACAAGCATTACTTGCCTGTGGGGCGCGATTACCCTCCTGATGCCACTCCCTTTGATACGGGGCTGCGGGTCGTACCTCATGTACTTTTCCCTTAAGGGGACGTGTTCCCATACCCCTTATATTGTGATATCCTAACGTGAGTCGATTCAAGACCGACTCTTCCGTAATGTTGGGGTCATTGGGATCAAACCATGCTTTTGCCTGATCTCTGACGGCTGGTAAACTGTTGGCTATTATGCACCTAAGCCAATGAGCTAAACCGGCGCCTTCCACATCGTCGCGCTCTGGCGCACCTAGACAGCTGCGCTGATATACTGGCCACAGCCTGTCGGCAGAAACCTTCGGGGGTTCTCCCTCCATCTGCACTGTCTGTCCCACTCTAGCAAACGGACCTTCATCGTCCGCCCCCAACACTTCCAGGACCTCATTCTTTAATGCCTCATAAGTCTTGGTTCCCCTCTTGCTCTCTCCCGAGAGACACTGAAGGATTGAACTGCCTAACGAAAACAATAGCATTTTTGCTGTTTCCCCATCATCGCAGCCGTTAATGGCTGCGGTTTGCTCAACTTCTCTGAAATGTACGGAAGGGTCGTCTGACTCGGTCAGCTTCCGTACGTGATTTATCATAACTCTCAGCTGGTGTGAGCTGTGAGGCAACACAAGCTGGCCGAGGAGATCCCCTGGTTCCTCCCCACCGTTTCTGTTTGGGCCCCTTTTTATACCCGTTACTGGATACAACGGTCCCTTTTCCATTTCTTTCTCAATGGGCTCTTTCGTTTCTTCCATTGCTTCCTCCCTTACCCAGGTTTCCGAATAGCTGGGTGGCGTGGAGGGCGCAGTGGCTAATACTTCCTCTGCTTTACTTGGTGGGGATTTCTTAAACTCCTCATTTACTAGCGGCTGGTGTGCTGACGGGCTGATAAGGCACACCATGCCGTGCGCTTTGTTCACGGCCCTTTTGAGGTGCTCTATCTCCTTTTGGCAGGCGCTATGATCGGCTCCCTGAAACTTATCCTCAAGGGCCAACTTATATGCCGCCCTAACCCCCGTTAAGCTCTCTTCCTGAGTTCTTATCTGGGCAGCTTGGCGGGCACATCGTTCCTTTAAGCTGCCCTCATTTAACTTTGCCTCATTGGGATCAAACCATGCTGTGAAGCGGTGAATTAAAGTGACAGGCCACCGGGAGCTCGGGGTCCCCCTTACGGACTGAACGGAGGTGTTCCGCAAAGCGTCACTTTAATTCACCGCTTCACTCCCACTCTGACCTCACCGTCCTCGGCCTATTACACTGTTCCACGGAAGCGCAGCGTAAGCTCGAGGAACAGCACCTCATCTTTCGTTTAGGCACGCTACAGCCCTCTGGACTCAATATCGAGTTCAACAATTTTAGATCATAACCTCAGCTCCAATCACATCTATATTTTATTTTTTCCACCCTTTTATTTGCCCCCCCCACCTTTTTTTTCCTCCTAGAAGCTGGCAGCTGTCCTTCATTATGCCAGTGGATTTCACACTTCTTTCAGCCTTAATCTGTCACATTAACACCACCTCTAGCCTTGCATATCTCTTAATGTCTCTTAATGTCTCTTCATCTCCCCCTTTGTTCTTTTATCCCCTCCCCCTTTTCCCAGCTTTACTCTGGCCTTAAATCTATTTGATTTCCGGCTCTTCACAGTTCTGACGAAAGGTCATCGACCTGAAACGTTAACTCTCTTTCTCTCTCCACGGATGCTGGCTGGCCTGCTGAGTTTTTCCAGCGTTTTCTGTTATTATTTCGTGAAGGGTAAGTCTTGCCTAACAAATTTGATTGAATTCTTTGAGGAGGTAACTCAGTGTGTAGATGAAGGTAGAGCAGTTGATGTCGTATACATGGATTTTAGTAAGGCGTTTGATAAGGTTCCCCATGGTCGGCTCATGAAGAAAGTAAGGAGTTGTGGGATAGAGGGAAATTTGGCCGATTGGATAAGTAACTGGCTATCTCATAGAAGGCAGAGGGTGGTGGTGGATGGAACATTTTCGGACTGGAGACCAGTTACCAGCGGTGTGCCACAGGGGTCGGTGCTGGGTCCTCTGCTGTTTGTGATTTTTATCAATGACTTGGAGGAGGGGACTGAAGGGTGGATCAGTAAATTTGCTGATGACACCAAGATTGGTGGAGTAGTGGATGAGGTGGAGGGCAGTTGTAGGCTGCAAAGAGACATTGATAGGAGGCAGAGCTGGGCCGAAAAATGGCAGATGGAATTTAACCCTGATAAGTGCGAGGTGATTCATTTTGGTAGGGCAAATTTGAATAAGGATTACAGGGTCAACGGCAGGGTTCTGAGGAACGTGGAGGAGCAGAGGGATCTGGGGGTTCATATCCACAGATCTCTGAAGGTTGCCACTCAAGTGGATAGAGCAGTAAAGAAGGCCTATGTTGTGTTGGCGTTTATTAACAGAGGGTTTGAGTTTAAGAACCGTGAGGTTATGCTGCAACTGTACAGGACCTTGGTGAGACCACATTTGGAATATTATGTGCAGTTCTGGTCACCTCACTATAGGAAGGACGTGGAAGCATTGGAAAGAGTGCAAAGGAGATTTACCAGGATGCTGCCTGGTTTGGGGGGGGGGAGGTCTTATGAGGACAGATTGAGGGAGTTGGGGCTTTTCTCTTTAGAGCGGAGGAGGATGAGAGGCGACTTAATAGAGGTTTATAAGATGATGAGGGGGATAGATAGAGTGGATGTTCAGAGACTATTTCCTCGGGTAGAGGCAGCTGTTACAAGGGGGCATAACTATAAGGTGCATGGGGGGAGATATAGAAGGGATGTCCGAGGTAGATTCTTTACTCAGAGAGTGGTTGGGGTGTGGAATGGACTGCCTGCAGTGATAGTGGAGTCGGACACTTTAGGAACTTTCAAGCGGTTATTGGATAAGCACATGGAGCACACCAGAGTGATAGGGAGTGTGATAGCTTGATCTTGGTCTCGGACAATGCTCGGCACAACATCGAGGGCTGAAGGGCCTGTACTGTGCTGTACTGTTCTATGTTCTATTGCGATCTCAGATGACCACGTCTGCAGTGATTGTCACCAACTCGAGGAACTTCAGCTCGGAGTTGCTGAGCTGGAGTCCGAGGTGAAGGCATTTCGTGGCATCAGGGAGGGGAACGACTCAATGAACACTTTGAACCAGGAGGCAGCCACACCCCTTCGGTTAGGTAGTAGTGCAGGTATGCTTAGTGGTCAGGGACAGGAGGGTGTTACTGCAACTCAGGCAGGTAAGGGGATATCAGGTGCAGTGTTGGAAGAGCCTTATCCAACAGGTATGAAGTTCTTGTTGCCAATGTGGATGAGGGCAAAATCTGCAGGGTGGATGAGCAAACTGACCAGGGCATCATGATGCAGGAGGCCATTCAAGTGGGGGGAGTGAAAGAGCATTTAGTTGTGGTAGGGGACATTATAATCAGAGGGAAATATACTGTTCTCTGCAGCCACGGCCGGGAATTCCGAAGGTTGTGTTGCCTTCCCGGTGCCAGGGTTAAAGACATCACCTTGTGGCTGTGATGAACTTGGTGTGGGAGGGCGAGGATTCAGTTGTCGTGGTCCACGTAGGAACTAACTGCATAGGTAGAAATAGGAAAGAGGTTCTGCTGAGAGAGCTGAGGCGTTGGGGTCCAAATTAAAAAGCAGAACCTCAAAGGTAATAATCCCTGGATTGTTACCTGAGCCAAGCGCCAATTGGCATACAGATAAACACATTAGGAGGTTAGGAGATGAGGACGTAAACTCGAGGAACAGCACATCATATTTCGATTAGGCACTTTATAGCATTCTGGACTCTACATAGAGTTCAACAATTTCAGATCATAACCTCTGCCCCAATCTTTTTTTTCCATTTATTTAAATTATTATTTATTTATTTATTTTTCTTAAAAAAACATTTTCTCTCTCCCACATGGCAGCTGACGATCATTCAGCCATCGCCATTTACACTTCATCTAGAGCCATCTTTTGTTTCTTAACTTGTCCCATTAGCATCTCCTTTTGCCTTGCACCATCTCTTAATGTCTCTTAATCTCTCCTGCCTTCCATCCTATCACAGACCTTCCCTTTTGTTCTTTCGCGCTTCCCCCCTTTCCCAGCCGCTGCACTTGTTTAAAAACCTGTTCCATCTCCAGCTTTTTCCAGTTCTGACGAAGGGTCATCGAACTGAAACGTTAAATCTGTTTCTCTCTCCACAGATGCTGCCTGACCCGCTCAGTATTTCCAGGATTTTCTGTATTTTTTTTCAGATTAGGAGGTTAAATGCGTGGCAGGGGCAGGGGTTTTGCTTCACGGCGCACTGGCTCCAGTACTAGGGAAAGAGGGAGCTGTTCGGTTGGGATGGGCTCTACTTAAACCGGGCTGGAACCAGTGCCCCGGTGTATTGAATAACGAGAGCCGTAGATAGGGATTTAAACTAATAAAGTGGGTGGGAGCAGGAGCATTAAGGAAAGAGTAAATATAAAAGTAGCAAGAGAAATGTCAATGCTCCAGCCCAGAGCAGAGTTTGGGTAACATGGGCAGGAATGAACAGAGAGAGTAACGAAGGTAATAAGGCATCAGTGATGAAGGAAACATCGGGGAAAAATAGTCAAAGTTAAAGGCTCTATATTTGAATGCGCAAAACATTCACAAGAACATTGATGAATTAATAGCACCGATAGAAATTAATAGTTTTGATCTAATAACCATTACGGAGACGTGGTTGCTAAGTCACCAAGATTGGGGACTGAATATGCCAGGATACTTAACCTTCAGAAGAAATCGGCAAAAAGGAAATGGAGAAGGGACAGCCCTGATAATAAAGGATGGGTTAAAGACAAGAGAGAGAAAGTAACATGGGTTAGGCCATTTAAGACTGAGATGAGGAGAAATTTCATCAAGACCGAGGTCGATACATTTTTGGGAATTAAGGGTTATGTGGATAGTGCAGGAAGGTGGAGTTCAGGTCGATAGTCATCCATGATCTTGTTGAATGGCGGAGCAGTCTCGAAGGGCCAAATCGCCTACTCCAGCTCCTATTTCTTATGTTGTTATGTTCTTACTATCACGGACCGTGACCGTTCGTACACAAACCTAGATCGCCCCTACACCAAACCAGTAAGCTCCAACACAGGCCAAAGCACTTCTAACACGTTGACGGACACAGGTTATGACTGTCACAGACTGTCATAGACAGAGACAGCTCCTAAAACAATTTAGACATCTCCTAAACAGACAGAGGGATCCTTCAAAAACACAGGGAGCTCCTACACTGACACAGGCTGCTCCAATACAGACACAGGGAGCACCTACACACACACAGGGAACTCCTAAACTGACACAGGGAGCTCCTACCCTGACACAGGGAGCTCCGTCACAGACGCAGGGAGCTCCTACACAGAAACAGCGAGCTCCTACAAAGATACAGGGAGCTCAGACACTTACAGAGGGAGCTCCTACATTGAGAGATGAAACTCCTACACAGATATAGGGAGCTCTAAACTGAAACAGCGAGCTCCTACCCTTACCCAGCGAGAGCCAACTCAGAAACAGGGAGCTCCTACACTGACACAGGGAGATCGTACAATGACACAAGGAGCTCCTACACTGACACAGGGGTCTCCTGCACAGACACAGGGAGTTCCTACACAGACACAAGAGTTCCTACACTGACACAGAAAGCTCTAACACTGACACATGGAGATGATACACTCACACAGAGAGTTCCCACACTGACACTGGGAGCTGCGACACAGAAACTGGAGCTCCAACAAAGACACAGGGAGATCTTGCACACAAAAAGGGAGCCCCTGCACTGACACAGGGAGATCCTACACTGACACAGGTGGCTCCTACACTGACACATGGAGCTCATACAATCACACAGAGAGCTCCTACACAGACACAGGGAGCTCCTACACTGACACAGGGAGCTGCTGCACAGACACAGGGAGCTCCTACACAGACACAGCGAGCTCCTACAATGACACAGGGAGTTCCAACACTGACATAGCGAGCTTCTATACTGACACACTGAGCTCCTGCACTGACACAGCGAGATCCTACACAGACACAGGGAGCTCCTACACAGACATAGGGAGCTGATACACTGACACAGTGAGCTCCTACACTGACACGGAGAGAACCTACACTGACATAGCGAGCTCCTACTCTGACACAGGGAGCACATACACTGACACAGGGAGCTCCTACACAGACACAGCAAGCTCTTACACTGATACAGTAAACACCTACTCAGTCACAGAGAGTTCCTACACAGACACACGGAGCTTCTACACAGATGCAGGGAACTCCTACACAGACAAACGGCGCTCCTACACTGACACAGGGAGCTCCTATACAGACAGAGAGAGTTCCTACACTGACATAGGGAGCTCCTGCACAGACACGGGATGCTCATAAACGGACACAGGAGCTCCTACACTGAAACAGGGAGCTCCTAATCTAACACAGGTAGAGCTTTCTCAGACACAGGGCGCTCCTACACTGACACAGGGAGCTCGTGTACTGACACAGCGAGCTCCTACACTGACACAGGGATATCCTACACTGACAAAGGGAGATCCTACACAGATAAAGTGAACTCCTACACTGTCAGAGAGATTTCCTACACAGTCACAGTGAGGCCCTTCACTGACACACGGATTTCCTACACAGACACATGTAGGTCATACATTGACAGAGTGAGTTCCTACACAGACAGACGGAGCTCCTACCCTGACACAGCGAGCTCCAACACTGACAAAGTGAGCTCCTACACTGACACAGGAATTCCTTACAGAGACAAAAGAATCTCCTTTACTGACACAGGGAGCACCTACACAGATACAGTGCGCTCTTGCACAGACACTGGGAGATCCAACAATGACACAGGGAGATCCTACACAGACACAGTGAGCTCCTACATTGACACAGTGAGTCCCTACATAGACACAGGGAGTTCCTACACAGACAAAGGGAGCACATACACACACACACAGAGCTCCTACACAGACACAGTGATAAATTACACAGACAAAGGGGGCTCCTACACTGACACAGGGAGCTCCTACAATGACACAGGGAGATCCTACACTGACACATGGAGCTCATACACTCACACAGAGAGCTCCTACACTGACACTTTGAGCTCCTACACAGACACAGGAAGATCCTACACACACAAAGGGAGCTCCTACACTGACAGAGGGAGCTCTAACACAGACACAGGGAGCTCCTGCACTGACACAGGGAACTCCTACACAGATACAGGGAGCTCCAACATTGACATAGGGAGCTCCTATACAGATAGAGTGAACTCCTGCACTGTTACTGAGAGTTCCAACACAGACATAGGGAGCTCATACACTGACACATGGAGCTTCTACACAGACACAGGGAGCTCCTACACAGAAACAGCGAGCTCCTACACTGACACAGTGAGCTCCTACACTGACACAGGGAGCTCCTACACTGAAACAGCGAGCTCCTACACTGACACACGGAGCACCTACACAGACAGTGGGAGAACCTACACTGACACAGGGCGATCCTACACGGACAAAGGGAGCTCTGACACTGATACAGTGAGCTCCTACATTGACAACTGAAGCTCCTACACAGATATAGGGAGTTCTAAACTGATACAGGGAGCTCCTACCCTTACCCAGGGAGAGCCTACTCAGAAACAGGGAGCTCCTACACTGACACAGGGACATCGTACACTGACACAAGGAGCTCCTACACTGACACAGGGAGCTCCTGCACAGACACAGGGAGCTCCTACACAGACCCAGGAGTTCCCACACTGAGACAGGTGTTCCTACACTGACACAGGTAGCTCTAACACTGACACATGGAGCTCACACACTCACACAGAGAGCTCCTACACTGACACTGGGAGAGGCTACACAGAAACCGGAGCTCCAACAAAGACACAGGGAGATCCTACTCACACAAAGGGTGCTCCAACACAGACACAGCGAGCTCCTACACTATCACAGAGAATTCCTACATATACATAGGGATCTCCTACACTGACACAGGGAGCTCGTACACAGACACAGGGAGCTCATACACTGACAGATGGAGCTCCTACACTGGCTCAGTGAGCTCCTACAATGACACACAGACCTCCTGCACAGAACAGGGAGCTCATACAATGACAGAGGGAGCTCCAACACAGAGAGAGGGAGTTCATACACAGACACAGGGAGCTCCTACACAGACACAGGGAGCTGGTACACTGACACAGTGGGCCGAAAATTGATCCCGGGACGCGAGAGTACGCACTGCATACTCTCGCGTATTCCCACTCCAATTGCCGGTTTTCTGCATGCCCTGCGCATGCGCTGAAAACCGGCAATTGCTCTTCCGAAAAGGGGGCGGGGCCGGAGTGCATCGCGTGCGCGCTACAGGCTGCGCGCACGCTGTGCACTTCATGCTTTGGACGCGCAGGTAAGTACTGAAGATTTTGGAAATGTAAAAAGGAGGAGTAAGACCCGCTTTTAAGAAGGTAAGTAGTGAATTAAGTATTTTTTTGAATTTTTTTTTACAGGTATATCTTTTTTATAGACTTTAAAGACAGGTAAGTTTATTTTTATAACTTTTTAAAAGATTTTAAATTTTTTCAAAAATTTAATTTTTTATTTAAAATGGTTAATTTAATTAACTATACTTATTTTATTAATGTGATGGTTTTTTTTTAAATTTAATTGAGGTTTAGCTGTTATTTTGGGGGGGTGTAAGATTCATAAGTCTCTCAGCCATGCTGTGAGACTTATGAATGGAAGATGGTGTGCTGCCATTGGCTCTAACTGAGTCACGTGATCCCACAGCTCGCACGAATTAACTACGCCGCTGGGATACGCAAGCCCAGCACAGCTGATGTCTGGAACATCAATTTCGTGCGAGCTGGATCAGAAAAAGCATAAGCGAGGTGAGACATCGCGGGAAAGGCTTACCCCCGCGGGAACAGAGCGAGATCAATTTCTGGGCCAGTGAGCTCCTATACTGACACGGAGAGAACCTACACTGACACAGCGAGCTCCTACTCTGACACAGGGAGCACATACACTGACACAGGGAGCTCCTACACTGACACAGGGAGCTCCTACACAGAAACTGGAGCTCCTACAACAACAGAGCGAGCTCCTACACAGAAACTGGAGCTCCTACAACAACAGAGCGAGCTCCTACACAGACACTGCCAGCTCTTACACTGACAGAGGGAGCTCCTACGCTGATATAGTGAGTTCTTACTCTGTCACAGAGATTTGCTATACAGACACGGGAAGCTGCTACACATACACCGGAGTTCCTTCACTGTTGCAGGAAGCTCATAAACTCACACAGAGCGCTCCGACAATGAGACTGGGAGCTCCTACACAGAAACAGGATCCTACACCGACAGAGCGAGCTCCTACACTGACACAGCAAGCTCTTACACTGATACAGTGAACTACTCAGTCACAGAGAGTTCCTACACAGACACAGGGAGCTCCTACACAGAAACTGGAGCTCCTACAACAACAGAGCGAGCTCCTACACAGACACAGCCAGCTCTTACACTGACAGAGGGAGCTCCTACACTGATATAGTGAGTTCTTACTCTGTCACAGAGATTTGCTATACAGACACGGGAAGCTGCTACACATACACCGGAGTTCCTTCACTGTTGCAGGAAGCTCATAAACTCACACAGAGCGCTCCGACAATGAGACTGGGAGCTCCTACACAGAAACAGGATCCTACACCGACAGAGCGAGCTCCTACACTGACACAGCAAGCTCTTACACTGATACAGTGAACTACTCAGTCACAGAGAGTTCCTACACAGACACAGGGAGCTTCTACACAGATACAGGGAACTCCTACACAGACAAACGGCGACTACACTGACACAGGGAGCTCCTATACAGACAGAGAGAGCTCCTACACTGACATAGGGAGCTCCTGCTCAGACACAGGATGCTCATAAACGTACACAGGAGCTCCTACATGAAACAGGGAGCTCCTAATCTTACACAGGGAGAGCTTTCTCAGACACAGGGCGCTCCTACACTGACACAGGGAGCTCGTGTACTGACACAGCGAGCTCCTACACTGACACAGGGATTTCTTACACAGATACAGGAATATCCTACACCGACACAGGTAGATTCAGCACAGACACAGGGAGATTCTACACAGACACAGCAAGGTCGTACAAAGACACAGGGGGCTCCTACACAGACACAGGAGTTCCTACACTGACACAGGGAGATCCTACACTGACAAAGGGAGATCCTACACAGATAAAGTGAACTCCTACACTGTCAGAGAGATTTCCTACACAGTCACAGTGAGCCCCTTCACTGACACACGGAGCTCCTACACAGAGACATGGAGGTCATACATTGACAGAGTGAATTTCTACACAGACACACGCAGCTCCTACCCTGACACAGCGAGCTCCGACACTGACAAACGAAGCTCCTACTCTGACACAGGAATTTCTTACAGAGACACAAGAATCTCCTTTACTGACACAGGCAGCACCTACACAGATAAAGTGCGCTCTTCCACAGACACTGGGAGATCCAACAATGACACAGGGAGATCCTACACAGAAACAGTGAGCTCCTACATTGACAGTGAGCTCCTACATAGACACATGGATCTTCTACACGGAAAAAGGGAACACATACACACACACAGAGAGATCCTACACAGACACAGTGATCTCTTACACAGACAAAGGGGGCTCCTACACTAACACAGGGTGCTCCTACACTGACACAGGGAGCTCCTACACTGACACAGGGAGATCCTATACTGACACATGGAGCTCATACACTCACACAGAGAGCTCCTTCACTGACACTTGGAGCTCCTACACAGACACAGGAAGATCCTACACACACAAAGGGAACTCCTACACTGACAGAGGGAGCTCTTACACAGACAGAGGGAGCTCCTACACTGACACAGGGAACTCCTACACAGATACAGGGAGCTCCTACACTGACACAGGGAGCTCCTACACAGATAGAGTGAACTCCTGCACTGTTACTGAGAGTTCCAACACAGACATAGGGAGCTCATACACTGACACATGGAACTCGTACACTGACACAGGGAGCTCCTACACAGCAACAGCGAGCTCCTACACTGACACACGGTGCACTTACACAGACACTGGGAGAACCTACACTGACACAGGGCGATCCTACACGGACAAAGGGAGCACTGACACTGACACAGTGAGCTCCTACATTGATAGCTGAAGCTCCTACACGGATATAGGGAGCTCTAAACTGATACAGGGAGCTCCTACCTTACCCAGGGAGAGCCTACTCAGAAACAGGGTGCTCCTACACTGACACAGGGAGATCGTACACTGACAGAAGGAGCTCCTACACTGACTCAGGGAGCTCCTGCACAGACACAGGGAGCTCCTACACAGACACAGGAGTTCCTACACTGACACAAGTGTTCCTACACTGACACAGGTAGCTCGAACACTGACACATGGAGCGCATACACTCACACAGAGAGCTCCTACACTGACACTGGGAGCTCCCGCACAGACACAGGGAGCTTCTACACAGACACAGGAGTTCCTATACTGACACAAGTGTTCCTACACTGACACAGGTAGCTCTAACACTGACACATGGAGCGGATACACTCACACAGAGAGCTCCTACACTGACACTGGGAGCGGCTACATAGAAACCGGAGCTCCAACAAAGACACAGGGATATCCTACACACACAAAGTGAGCTGCAACACAGAAACAGCGAGCTCCTACACTATCTCAGAGAATTCCTACATATACATATGGATCACCTACACTGACAGAGGGAGCTCCTGCACAGACACGGGGAGCTCCTACACAGACACAGGGAGCTCATAAACTGACAGAGGGAGTTCATACACTGACACAGGGAGCTCCTACACTGGCTCAGGGAGCTTATACAATGACACACAGACCTCCTGCACAGACACAGGGAGCTCATACACTGACACAGGAAGCTCCTACACAGACACTGGAAGCTCCTACACTGATACAGTGAGCTCCTACACAGACACACGGAGCTCCTACACAGACAAAGGGGGCTCCTACGCTAACACAGGGAGCTCCAACATTGACACAGGGAGCTCCGACACTGACACATGGAGATCATACACAGACACAGTGACCTCCTACACTGACAGAGGGAACTCCTGCACAGATACAGTGAGCTCCTACACTGTCACAGAATATTCCTACATCGACACAGGGATCTCCTACACTGACGCAGGAAGCTGCTACACAGACACAGGGAGCTCCTACACTGACATAGGGATCTACTATACAGACACAAGGATCTCATACACTGACACAAACTGCACCTACACAGACAACGGGAGCTCCTACACTGACACAGGGAACTCCTACACAGATACAGGGAGCTCCTACAGTGACATAGGGAGATGCTACACATATACAGTGAACTCCTACACTGTCACAGAGAGTTCCTACACAGACACAGGGAGCTCATACACTGACACAGTGAGCTCGTACACTGACACACGGAGCTCCTACACACACACTGGGAGGTCCTACACTGACACAGGGATCTCCTACAACGACACATGGAGCTTCTACACTGACGCAGCGAGCTCCTGCACAGACACAGGGAGCTCCTACACTGACATTGGGTGCTCCTACACAGATACACGGAACTCCTACTTAGACAAAGGGCGCTCCTAAACTCACACAGAGAGCTTCTACACTGACACTGGGAGCTCCTACACAGAAACTGGAGCTCCAACAAAGACACAGGGATATTCTACACACACAAAGGGAGATCCTGCACTGGCACAGGGAGATCATACACTGACACAGGTAGCTCTAACACTGACACATGGAGCTCATACACTCACAAAGAGAGCTCCTACACTGACACTGGGAACTGCTACACAGAAACTGGAGCTCCAACAAGGACAAAGAGAGATCCTACACACAAAAAGGGAGCTCCTACACAGACACAGTGAGATCCTAAACTGTCACAGAGTATTCCTACATAGACACAGGGATCTCCTACACTGATACAGGGAGCTGCTCCACAGGCACAGGGAGCTCCTACACAGACACAGGGAGCTGGTACACAGATATAGGGAGCTCCTACACTGACACAGGGAGTTCCTACACTGACACAACGAGCTCTACAATGACAAAAGGAAGCTGGTACACAGATATAGGGAGCTACTACACTGACACAGGAAGTTCCTGCACTGACACAGCGAGCTGCTACACTGACACAGGGAGTTCCTACACTGACATAGCGAGCTCATACACTGACACAGTGAGCTTCTGTATAGACACAGGGAGTTCATACACAGACACAGGGAGCTCCTACACTGACAAAGTTGGCTCCTACACCAACACAGTGATCTCCTACACTGACACAGGAGTTCCTACACTGATGCAGGGAGCTCCTACACTGACACAGGTCGCTCCTACACTGACATAGTGATCTATTGCACAGACACAAGGATCTCCTACAATGACAGAGGGAAGTCCTGCACACATACAGTGAGCCCCTACACTGTCACAGGGAATTCCTACATAGACACAGGGATCTCCTACATTGATACAGGGAGCTCCTACACAGAAAAAGGGAGCTCCTACACTGACATGGAGATCTATCTATCTATCTATCTATCTATCTATCTATCTATCTATCTATCTATCTATCTATCTATCTATCTATCTATCTATCTATCTATCTATCTATCTATCTATCTATCTATCTATCTATCTATCTATCTATCTATCTATCTATCTATCTATCTATCTATCTATCTATCTATCTATCTATCTATCTATCTATCTATCTATCTATCTATCACTGAGTGCGAGTCAGCAGAGAGTGCTGAGTTTGGGTAAGTGTGAGAGTCCTTTAATAGTTAGTTCTCTTTAAATCCTTCTTGATAAGAGTACTTAAGCAGTTTAAGTGAAGGGGCTAAGTTAAATATTTGGGATTCTGCTGGTTGAAGAAGAGTAAAAGAAGGTTACACTGCAGTAGGAGTAAATTGGCACAGCAGGCAGTGGAAACCAGTTTTCTAATCAATCAGCAGGGGTGACTCGTTTGGCTATAAACAAACAAACGGTAGCAAGAACTGAGTGCGAGTCAGCAGAGAGTGCTGAGTTTGGGTAAGTGTGAGTTCGGGTGAGTGGTGTGTAGGGTGCTCGTTTCAAACTTTAAATCTGTGGGTTGTAGTTAATAAGTCTTTCTGGCGCAGAGTGACTGTTGGTAAAACATTTAACTGGTGTAATTTAGAGGGATTGATTTAATTCAAATCCAATTAATTAGAGGGCATACTAGCCTCTATAATCGGGCAGAGAGTGTCCATAACTAACAATAAAATGTTTTATTAATTACATAGAATGGAGCAGGTGATGTGTTACAGTTGCGAGTTGTGGGAGCCGGTGGACCCCATTGAGGCTCACGGTGATTACATCTGTGATAAGTGTCTGCTGCTACAGGAACTCCAGCTCCTTGTTGATGAGCTGGAGTCTGAGCTTCAGACACTGCGACACATCAGGGAGGGGGAGAAGTACCTGGACTCTGTGTTTCAGGAGGTGGTCACACCTATGAAGTTAATTAATTCAGATGTAGCTCATGGTCAGGGACAGGACGGTGGGACTACGAGTGAGGCAGGTACAGGGATCCAGGAGGTAGTGTTGGACGAGCCGCAGCCCTTGCTCTTATCCAACAGGTTCGTGGTTCTTACTTCCTGTGGGAACAGGAGCAGGGACTGCAGGGAGGATGAGCAACCTGGCCACAGCAACGTGGAACGGGGGGCCATTCAAGTGGGGGGAGTAAATAGAAATGTTGTAGTGGTAGGGGATAGTATTATTAGGGGGATAGATAGAGTTCTCTGCAGCCGAGAGCGAGAGTCCCGTAGGCTGTGTTGCCAGTCCGGTGCCAGGTTTAAGGACATCTCCTCTGGGCTGGAAAGAAACGTGCAGTGGGAGGGGGTGGATCCAGTTGTTGCAGTCCATGTTGGTACAAACGACGTAGATAGGACAAGTAAGCCGGTTCTGTTAAAGGAGTATGAGCAGCTAGGTGTCAAATTAAAAAACAGAACCTCAAGGGTAATAATCTCTGGATTATTACCTGAGCCAGGAGCGAATTTGGCTAGGACAAATAAAATTAGAGAGTTAAATGAGTGGCTCAAATTCTGGAGTTGCAGAAAGGGGTTTTGCTTCCAGGGACACTGGCACCAGTACTGGGGCAGGAGGGAGCTGTTCCGTTGGGACGGGCTTCACTTGGCCAGTGCTGGGACTAGAGTCCTGGCGGATCATATAACTAGGGCTGTAGAGAGGGCTTTAAACTAACTAGTGGGGGGGAGGTTCCTATAGAGCAAATAATAAAAATGCCAACAGAGAAGGTCATAGACTTAGGTAGCAGTGGGGAAATTAAAAACCAGAGTGTGTCAGGAAGGGGCAGAAGGTATGGAGTAAAAGGTAAATAATAAAAAGGGCAAAAGCAGGAACTAAGTGTCACAAAACATATTTGAAAGTTCTCTATCTGAATGCACATAGCATTCGCAACAAAATAGATGAGTTAATGGCACAAATAACTACATATGGGTATGATCTTGTGGCCATTACAGGAACATGGCTGCAGGGTGACAATGCCTGGGAATTAAACATACCAGTTTATTTCACGATCAGGAAGGACAGGCAGGAAGGAAGGGGAGGTGGGGTGGCTATGTTAATAAAGGAAGGAATCACTGTAATACAGAGAAATGATATTGGGTCAAAAGATCAGGATAATGAAACAGTTTGGGTGGAGATAAGGAATAATAAGGGGGAAAAAAACACTTGCGGGCGTAGTCTATAGGCCTCCGAACAGTTGCAACTCTGTTGGACGGAGTATCAATCAGGAAATAGTTGAGGCTTGTAATAAGGGAACATCTATAATTATGGGGGATTTTAACTATCATATTAATTGAACAAATCAAATTGGGCAGGGCTGCCTTGAGGATGAGTTAATTGAGTGTATTAGGGATGGGTTTCTTGAGCAGTATGTAACTGAACCGACCTGGGGGCAAGCAATCTTAGATCTAGTCCTGTGTAACGAGACAGGATTAATTAAAAATGTCCTAGTAAAGGATCCCCTTGGAATGAGTGAACATAACATGGTTGAATTCCATATTCAGTTAGAGGGTGAGAAGGTTGGATCTCAAACAAGCGTGCTAACCTTGAATAAAGGAGACTGTGAAGGTATGTGAGCGGAATTGAGTAGAGTGGATTGGGAAAATAGATTAAAGGGTAAGACGATACATGATCAGTGGTGTACATTTAAGGAGTTAATTTACAACTTCCAAAAAAAAATATTTCACTGAGAAGAAAAGGGTGTGAAAGAAAAGGCCGTCATCCGTGGCTAAGTAAAGAAATTAAGGATAATATTCGACTAAAAACAAGGGCTTTTAAGGTAGCCAAATCTAGTGGGAGGATAGAGGATTGGGAAAACTTTAAAAGACCGCAAAAAATAATAAAAAGATTGATTAAGAAAGGGAAGATAGATTATGAAAGTAAATTAGTAAAAAATATAAAAACAGATAGTAAGAGTTTTTATAGTTATATAAAAAGAAAAAGGGTGGCTAAAGTAAATGTTGGTCCCTTAGAGGATGAGACCGGGAAATTAATGGTGGGAAATATGGAGATGGCAAATACACTGAAGGAATATTTTGTATCAGTCTTTACAGTAGAGGATATAAAGAATATCCGAAAACACTGGACAAACAGGGGGCTATGGGGGGGGGGAGGAGCTAAACACGATCAAAATCACTAAGGAAGTGGTACTCGGTAAAATAATGGGACTCAAGGCGGATAAATCACCTGGACCTGATGGCTTACATCCTAGGTTCTTGAGGGAAGTGGCTGTAGGGATTGTGGATGCATTGGTAATAATTTTCCAAAACTCCCTGGACTCAGCAAAGATCCCGGCAGACTGGAAAACTGCTAATGTAACACCCTTATTTAAAAAGGGCAGTAGACAGAAGGCTGGAAACTATAGACCGGTTAGCCTAACATCTGTGGTAGGTAAAATTTTGGAGTCCATTATTAAGGAGACAGTAACGGGACATTTGGATAATCATAATTTAATAGGACAAAGTCAGCATGGTTTTATGAAGTGGAAGTCATGTTTGACAAATTTGCTGGAGTTCTTTGAGGAAGTAACATACAGAGTGGATAAAGGGGAACCACCAGTGGATGTGATGTATTTAGACTTACAAAAGGCATTTGACAAGGTGACACACAAAAGATTATTGCTTAAGATATAAAATCACGGGATTGGGGGTAATATTGTGGCATGGATAGAGGATTGGCTATCTAACAGAAGGCAGAGAGTTGGGATAAATGGTTCATTCTGAGACTGGCAATCAGTCACTAGTGGTGTTCCGCAGGGGTCAGTGCTGGGTCCCCAACTCTTTACAATCTATATTAACGATTTGGAGGAGGGGACCGAATGTAATATATCAAAGTTTGCAGATGATACTAAAAATAGTAGAGCAAGTTATTATCTTAATGGCAAGAAACTGGAAAGTACTGAAGTACAAAGGGATCTGTGTGTCCTGGTACACGAAACTCAAAAGATTAGTATGCAGGTGCAGCAAATGTTTAAGAAGGCCAATGGAATGTTGGCTTTCATTGCTAGGGGGATAGGGACCCGTGGAATTGGGGATCGGGACTGGTGGAGTGACATCGGGCAAACACGTGATTCCACTCAGAAAAGCAAAGTCTGAAAAGGCCTGAATACTGCACACACTGAGATTTTTTGAGGAAAACAGCGAGAGCGGCGCAGACAGCATCGAAATATTCCGTTCAAAGGCTGGAAACTGGACAGAAACGGCAGCTGTGGAATCAGCACCGGGCTGAATGGAAGTGGATACCGAAATTGCAAGGGGCATGTTCGCACTTCTGATGGATAAGTAATGGCGAGTGAGCGCCGCCAGGTGGTAAATGTGCACGGTGCATGTCAACAGCTCTTTTTATTTTTATTTATTCATTCGCGGGATTTGGGCTTTAATGGCAAGGCTAGCATTTGTTGCCAAAACTTTCTTAACTTTGTTCATCTTATAGATGGTAAACACTGCAGCCACGCCGCGCCGGGAGTGGAGGGAGTGAATGAATAATGTGGTAGATGGGTTGCCGATCAAATATTTTAGCAAGTCTGCAATATAATTAATTGCGAATGAGCGCCCCCTGGTGGTTTACTGTACACGGTGCCTGTTACCGGTTCTGCAGTATAAGTGACGGCTAGTATGCGGCCCCTGGTGGTATAATGTGTCCGGTGCGTGTCAGCAGATCTTTAGCGATTAACTTGTACTTCTTTCAATTTAGTATCCAGTATTCGCTGCTCAGGATGTGGTCTCCTCAACACTGGGGGACCAAACGCTGATTGGGTAATCGCTTTGTGGAACACCTCTGTTCCGTTCGCAAGCGTGACCCTGAGTTTCCAGTCGCCTGACATTTTATTTCGCTGAGCCACTCCCACACTGACCTCTCTGTCCTTGGCCAGCTGAACTGAAGCTCAGCGGAAGCTTGAGGAACGGCACTTCATCTTTCGATTAGGCACTATACAGCGTTCCAGACTCAACGTCGAGTTCAACAATTTCTGATCATAAACACTGCTCCAATTTTTTTCACTGCAGCTGTTGTTAATGATTCTGCTATTGCCATTTACACCTCCTGTAGACGATTTTGGTCTATTCTCTCATTTCCCTGGCTCTGTACTTGCTTAAAACATGTTACATCTCCAGCTTTTTCATATTTTGATGAAAGTTAATCGACCTGAAACGTTAAATTTATTTCCCTCGCGACTTTCCAGCATTTTCAGTTTTTATTTCAGATTTCCAAAATCCGAAAAATGTTGCTTTCGTATTTACAGAAGTATCAGAAATGGTAAGTGTGCACCCGGGAGGTTGCAGGTGCACGGTGCATGTTAGCAGGTCTGCTGCTTAAGTAATGGTGAGTGTGCGCCCCCTGCTGGTCTAATGTACACGGTGCAGTTAACAGCTCTGCAGTTTCAGTAATGGTGAGTGTGCGCCCCCTGCTGGTCTAATGTGCACTTTGCCTGTTAGCAGGTCTGCTGTATAAATAACGGCGAGTTTGCGCACCCTGCTGGTACATGTTAGCCGGTTTGCAGTATAAGTGAGGATGCTTGTGCGCCCACTCGTTGTTTATTGCAGAAAGTGCGATGCATTCAACCGTTAATGCGCTTGTTCGATATTTTTTTAATGAAATGTTTATCAAGACATTAAGTTCTTGACACTGAAATAATTCAACTCAGCGAGAAAAAATATCAATTCTTACAGCCGATAATTTATTTTACGGGTGGAAGGAATGCCTATTGGGTTACCGAGTGATGGTGAAAAGGTAATTAACTTTTCTTTCATTGAACCAAAGTGTGGTGAAGTTTTAACTTTTCTCATTTGATAGACTGCATTTTAAGGTTTTCGGTTAAAATGTTCTGTGTTTACGACACCAGAGCTCTGTGTGAGAAGCTGGTGAGTGTAACAGGGTCAGCGCTGAATGCAGGAGCTCCTCTGACAGTCTCTCTCACTGATGTGTGGGGTGATGTGGGCGGGGGAGGGTTCATTAACAGCTGAAGTCTGTTTGTGGTTCATTCAATGCAGAAAGTTCCTTCCAAACGTGTTTATGATCGACAGCTGCAAACGACTGCTTTGTCTCAGATCACATTAAGTTAATCAATCCCGGATCATTCCGTGTCTGTTTAAAGGGATTTGTTGTCAGTCCAGGATCATTCTGTACATGTTTGAAGTGGTTTACTGTCGGTCCTGGTCGTTCTGTGTCTGTTAAAGGGGCTGTAACAGTCCTGGATCATTCTGCGTCTGCTTAAAATGGGTTTGCTCTCAGTCCCCGATCATTCAGTCCCGGAACATAAGAACAGAAGAATTATGAGTAGGAATAGGTAATACGGCCGATCGAACCTGCTGCGCCATTCAATGAGATCATGGCTGAACTGCTACATCAACGTTATTCCCCCCGCCCATCCCCATAGCATTTGAATCTCTTATTGCCCAAAAATATATCGACCTCAGTCTTGAATATACTCGTCGACTGAGCATCCACAATTCTCTGGGGTAGTGAATTCCAATGATATACAACCCTCGGAGAGAAGAAATGTCTCCTGATCTCAGTCCTTAATGGCCGACCCATTCACCTGGGAGTAAGGCTCGTAGTTCTACACTCTCCAGCCAGGAGATGCAGCTGCTCACCATCTACCCTGTCAAACCCTCTAAGAATTGTATACCTTTCCATGAAATCAGTTCTAATTCTTTAAAACTACAGAGCGTATAGGCCCTTTCTACTCAATCTCTCTTCATATGACAGCCTTCTCATCTCTGGAATCAATCCAGCGAAGCTTCTTTGCACCACCTCCAAGGCAATTATGTCCTTCCTTAGATAAGCAAACCAACATTGTACATAGTACTCCAGGTGTGGCCTCACCAAAGACGAATATATTTGCAGCAATACTTCCTTACTCTTATACTCCAACCCCCTTGCAATAAAGGCTAACATACCATATCTGTTCCTAATTGATTGCTGTTCCAGCATGTTAACTTTCTGTGATTTGTGTACACGGACCCGCAAATCGCTCTGAATAGCAACACTCACTAGTCTCTCATCTTTTAAAAAAATCAACTTTTCCATTCATCCGACCAATGTGGATAATTTCACACACCCCCATTATACTCCATCTGTCAACTTCTTGCCAAATCACTTAACTGGTCTATATCCTTTTTTAAGCCTCTTTACCTTCGCCTCACCCTTTATTTTCCTACCGAGCTTTGTATCGTCAGCAAACTTGAATATATTACACTCGGCCCCTCATCTAAGTAATTGATATAGATTGTAAATAGCTTAGGGTCAAGAACTGATCTTTCAGCTCTCCACTCGTTACAACCTGCCATTCCAAAAATGTTTCATTTATTCCTGCCCTATGCTTTCTGTCCGTTAGCAAATCCTCAGTACATACTAATATATTACATCCAATACCATGAGCACTAATCTTATGTAACAACCTCTTGCGTGGTACCTTATCGAATGCGTTATGAAAATCCAAATATACTACATCCACTGGTTCTCCCTCATCTACCCTGCTAGTTGAACCCTCAAAAACCTCTAACAGATTTGTGTAACACGATTTCCCATTTCATGAAACAGTGTTGACTCTGCCTAATCATATTCTGATTTTCCAACTGCCTTGTTACCACGTCCTTACTAATATATTCTAGCATTTTCCCAATGCTTGATCTCAGGATAACTGACATACAATTTCCTGTTTTCTCTGTCCATCCTTTCTTGAACAGCGGGGTATAATTTCCTGCCTTCCAATGCAGGGGGACCGCTCTCGAATCTGGGGAATTCTGGAAGATCCAAACCATCCTCTGCTAATAGCTGCTTTGTGTGTCAGCTGTGGCTCAGTTGGTAGCACCCTCGCATCTGAGTCAGAATGTTGTGGATTCATAGTCCCACTCCAGAGACCTGAGGACTAAAATACAGGCTGACCTTCAATGCAATACTGAGGGAGTGCTGCACTGTCGGAAGTGCCGTCTTTCAAATGAGATGTTAAACTGTTGGCCCCGTCTGTTTCTCGCAGTTGGATGTAAAAGATCCCATCCCACTATTTCGAAGAAGGGGAATTATCCCCAGTGTCCACACTCAACATCATTACAACAGATGATCTAGTCATTATCACATGACAGTTTGTGGAAGCTTGCTGTGCGCAAATTGGCTGTTGCTTTTCCAACACTACAAGTGACTACACTTCAAAAAGCACTTCATTGACTGTAAAGTGCTATTGCACTATATATGACGTCATTCCCTATAAAACTAAAGCCATCAGGTACAAGGGATATGTCTGTTATTAGTCCCATTAATTTCTCCATTACGTTTTCTTTAATAATATTAATTCCTTTAAGTTGCTCATGCTCATTAGACCATTGGTTCCCCACAATTTCTGGTGTGTTATTTGAGCCTACTAATGTGAAGACGGATGCACGATATTTGTTTAACTTCTCTCCACAATTTCCTGTTCCCCCATTATAACTTCTGCTCTCTCTGCTTCTGAGGGACCCACGTTTACTTGTGCTAATCGCTTCATTTTTATGTACTTTAAAAGCTTACAATTTGTTTTTATATTTTTTTCTAGTTGAGTCTCATATTCTATTATATCACAGAATCCCCACAGTGCAGATAGAGGCCATTTCGGCCCATCGAGCCTGCACCGACACATATCCCAACCTAACCCCATGTATTTAATCCCCCCCTAACATTAAGGGTCAATTTTTCATAGCCAAATTACCTAACCCGCACATCTTTGGACTGTGGGAGGAAACCGGAGCACCCGGAGAAAACCCACGCAGACACGGGGAGAATGTGCAAACTCCACACAGACAGTCACCCGAGGCCGGATTCGAATCCGGGGCCCTGGCGCTGTGAGGCAACAGTGCTAACCACTATGCCACCGTGTATCCCTCTTTATCAAACTCTTGATCATCCATTGCTGAAATTTAAAAATCTCTTAATCCATAGGATTACTATTCTTTTGTCAGTCCATGCCCACTTGCAACAAGACCTGGACGACTTTCAGACTTAGGCTGATAAGTGGCAGGTAACATTCACTCCACAGAAGTGCCCGGCAATGACTATCTCCAACAAGTGGGAGACAAACAACCTCCCCTTGACATTCAACGGTATTACCATCGCCGAAACCCCGAAAATTAAGATCCTGGGGGTCACCATTGACCAGAAAATTAACTGGACCAGCCACTTAAATACAGTGGCAACAAGGGCAAGTCAGAGGCTGGGTATTCTGCGGCGAGTGTCTCACCTCCTGACTCCCGAAAACCTTTCCACCATCTACAAGTCACAAGTAAGGAGTGTGATGGAATACTCTCCACTTGCCTGGATGAGTGCAGCTGCAACAACACTCAAGAAGCTCTACACCATCCAGGACAAAGCAGCCCGCTTGATTGGCACGCCATCCAGCACCTTAAACATTGACTCCCTTCGCAACCAGTCAGCTATCGCAGCTGAAAACATATCACTTTTACAAAAGATGCAGATACAGAATGACCACCGAATCATAGAATCATAGACAGGTTCGAGCACAGAAGGATAACATTCGGCCCATCGAGCCCGTGCCAGCTCTCTGCAAGAGTACTTCAGCTGGACCCACTCCCCCGCCCTTTCCCCATAGCCCTGCAATTTTTATTCCTTCAGTTACTTGTCAAAATCCCCTTTGAAAGCCATGATTGAGTCTGCCTCCACCACCCTTTCAGGCAGTGCTTTCCAGATCCTAACGACTCGCTGCGCAAAAAAAGTTTTTCCTCATGTCGCCTTTGGTTCTTCTGCCAATCACCTTAAATCTCTGTCCTCTGCTTTTTCATACTTCCGCTAATGGGAACAGTTTGTCTCGATCAACTCTGTCCAGACCCCTCATGATATTGAAATGGCCCAGGACTGAGATTATCCGTATTAACAGCACAACCCTTTTAAACAGTCACAGAATGATCCGGGACTGACAGCACATCCCTTGAATAAAGGAGACTATGATGGTATGAGAGCAGAATTGATTAAAGTGGACTGGGAAAATAGATTAAAGGGTAAGACGGTACATGAGCAGTGGTGTTCATTTAAGGAGTTATTTTACAACTTTCAAAAGAAATATATTCCACTGAGGAAAAAAGGGTGTAAAAGAAATTACAGCCATCCGTGGCTAAGTAAAGAAATTAAGGATAGTATCCGACTAAAAACAAGGACATATAAGGTAGCCAAACTTAGTGGGAGGATAGAAGATTGGGAAGTCTTCAAAAGACAGCAAAAAGTAACTAAAGGATTGATTAAGAAAGGGAAGATAGATTATGAAAATAAATTAGCAAAAAATATAAAAACAGATAGCAAGAGTTTCTATAGTTATATAAAAAGAAAAAGGGTGGCTAAGGCAAACGTAGGTCCCTTAGAGGATGAGACCAGGAAATTAATGGTGGGAAACACTAAGATGGCAAAAATGCTGAACAAATATTTTGTTTCAGTCTTTACGGTAGAGGACACTAAGAATATCCTAACACTGGACAAACAGGGGGCTCTAGGGGGGGAGGAGCTACATACGATTAAAATCACTAAGGAATTGGTACTCAGTAAAATAATGGGACTCAAGGCGGATAAATCACCTGGACCTGATGGCTTACATCCTAGGTTCTTGAGGGAAGTGGCGGTAGGGATTGTGGATGCATTGGTAATAATTTTCCAAAACTCCCTGGACTCAGCAAAGATCCCGGCAGACTGGAAAACTGCTAATGTAACACTCTTATTTAAAAAGGGCAGTAGACAGAAGGCTGGAACCTATAGACCGGTTAGCCTAACATCTGTGGTAGGTAAAATTTTGGAGTCCATTATTAAGGAGACAGTAACGGGACATTTGGATAATCATAATTTAATAGGACAAAGTCAGCATGGTTTTATGAAGTGGAAGTCATGTTTGACAAATTTGCTGGAGTTCTTTGAGGAAGTAACATACAGAGTGGATAAAGGGGAACCACCAGTGGATGTGATGTATTTAGACTTACAAAAGGCATTTGACAAGGTGACACACAAAAGATTATTGCTTAAGATATAAAATCACGGGATTGGGGGTAATATTGTGGCATGGATAGAGGATTGGCTATCTAACAGAAGGCAGAGAGTTGGGATAAATGGTTCATTCTGAGACTGGCAATCAGTCACTAGTGGTGTTCCGCAGGGGTCAGTGCTGGGTCCCCAACTCTTTACAATCTATATTAACGATTTGGAGGAGGGGACCGAGTGTAATATATCAAAGTTTGCAGATGATACTAAAAATAATAGAGCAAGTTATTATCTTAATGGCAAGAAACTGGAAAGTACTGAAGTACAAAGGGATCTGGGTGTCCTGGTGCACGAAACTCAAAAGATTAGTATGCAGGTGCAGCAAATGTTTAAGAAGGCCAATGGAATGTTGGCTTTCATTGCTAGGGGGATAGAATATAAAAATAGGGAGGTATTGCTTCAGTTGTACAAGGTATTGGTGAGACCGCACCTGGAATACTGCATACAGTTTTGGTGTCCATACTTAAGAAAAGACATACTTGCTCTCGAGTCAGTACAAAGAAGGTTCACTCGGTTAATCCCGGGGATGAGGGGATGGACATATGAGGAGAGGTTGGGTAGGTTGGGACTCTACTCATTGGAGTTCAGAAGAATGTGAGGCGATCTTATTGAAACATATAAGATTGTGAAGGGGTTGGATCGGGTGGATGCGGGGAGGATGTTCCCGATGATGGGTGAAACTAGAACTAGGTGGCATAGTCTTAGAATAAGGGGCTGCACTTACAAAACTGAGATGAGAAGAAACTACTTCTCTCAGAGGGTGATAGGTCCATGGAATATGCTGCCCCAAAAAGCTGTAGAAGCTACATCATTACATAAATTTAAAACAGAAATAGACAGTTTCCTAGAAGTAAAGGGAATTAAGGGTTACGGGGAGCGGGCAGGAATTTGGACATGAGTCTAGGTTCGGATCGGTCATGGCACTGTGGGTAGCTTAGCGGGCCCAGGGGCCGTATAGCCTGATCCTGCTCCCATTTCGTGTGTGCAATTCTGTTAGGTTCAGGAGTTGGTTCTGTGATAGTAGATTGGCGGTTAGGATCAGATCAGCCATGATCTTATTGAATGGCGGAGCAGGCTCGAGGGGCCAATTGGCCTACTCCTGCTCCTATTTCTTATGTTCTTATGTTCTTATATTGCACAGACAGAAGGATCTCCTACATTGACAGAGGGAAGTCCTGCACAGATACACTGAGCCCCTACACTGTCAAAGATAATTCCTACATAGACACAGGGATCTCCTACACTGACACCGTGAGCTCCTTCACAGACTCTGGGAGACCCTACACTGACACAGGGAGCTCCTACACTTACAGAGGGAGCTCCGACGCAGATACAGGGAACTCCTACACAGACAGAGGGCGCTCCTACACAGATACAGTGAACTCCTACACAGACAAATTGCGCTCCTACACTGACACAGGGAGCTCGTACACAGACAGAGGGTGCTCCTTCACAGACACAGGGAGCTCCTACAGTGACACAGGGAGCTCCGACACTGACAGACTGAGCTCCTACACAGTTAGAGGGAATTCCTACACAGACAAATTGCGCTCCTACACTGACACAGGGAGCTCCTACACAGACAGAGGGAGCGCCTTTACTGACAGAGGGAGCTCCTACACAGACACAGTGAGCTCATACACTTACACAGGGACCTCCTACATTGACAAATTGAGCTCCTACACAGATATAGGTAGCTCTAATTTGACACATGGAGTTCCTACACCGACACAGTGAGAGCCTTCTCAGACACAGGGAGCTCCTACACTGACCCAGGGAGCTCGTACACTGAAACAGGGAGCGCCGACACTGAAACAGGGAGCTCCTACACTGACATAGGGAGCTCCTACACTGACAGAGACAGATCGTACACTGACACAGGGAGCTCCTACGCTGACACTGTGAGCTCTTTCACAGAAACAGGAGCTCCTACACATAACAGGGAGCTGCTAAACAGACACAGAGAGCTCCTACACAGATACAGGCAGCTCCTACATATAACAGGGAGCTCCTAAACAGACACAGGCAGCTCCTACACATAACAGGGAGCTCCTAAACAGACACAGGGAGCTCCTACACATAACAGGGAGCTCCTACACTGATAAGGGAGCTCACACACTGACACACTGAGCTCACACACGGACAAATCGAGCTCATACACTGGCACAGGGAGCTCCTTCACTGACACACGGAGCTCCTACACACACACTGGGAGGTCCTACACTGACACAGGGATCTCCTACAACGACACATGGAGCTTCTACACTGACGCAGCGAGCTCCTGCACAGACACAGGGAGCTCCTACACTGACAGTGGGTGCTCCTACACAGATACACGGAACTCCTACTTAGACAAAGGGCGCTCCTAAACTCACACAGAGAGCTCCTACACTGACACTGGGAGCTCCTACACAGAAACTGGAGCTCCAACAAAGACACAGGGATATTCTACACACACAAAGGGAGCTCCTGCACTGGCACAGGGAGATCATACACTGACACAGGTAGCTCTAACACTGACACATGGAGCTCATACACTCACAAAGAGAGCTCCTACACTGACACTGGGAACTGCTACACAGAAACTGGAGCTCCAACAAGGACAAAGAGAGATCCTACACACAAAAAGGGAGCTCCTACACAGACACAGTGAGATCCTAAACTGTCACAGAGAATTCCTACATAGACACAGGGATCTCCTACACTGACACAGGGAGCTGCTCCACAGGCACAGGGAGCTCCTACACAGACACAGGGAGCTGGTACACAGATATAGGGAGCTCCTACACTGACACAGGGAGTTCCTACACTGACACAGCGAGCTCCTACAATGACAAAAGGAAGCTGGTACACAGACACAGGGAGCTACTACACTGACACAGGAAGTTCCTGCACTGACACAGCGAGCTGCTACACTGACACAGGGAGTTCCTACACTGACATAGCGAGCTCATACACTGACACAGTGAGCTTCTGTATAGACACAGGGAGTTCATACACAGACACAGGGAGCTCCTACACTGACAAAGTTGGCTCCTACACCAACACACTGATCTCTTACACTGACACAGGAGTTCCTACACTGATGCAGGGAGCTCCTACACTGACACAGGTCGCTCCTACACTGACATAGTGATCTATTGCACAGACACAAGGATCTCCTACAATGACAGAGGGAAGTCCTGCACAGATACAGTGAGCCCCTACACTGTCACAGGGAATTCCTACATAGACACAGGGATCTCCTACATTGATACAGGGAGCTCCTACACAGAAAAAGGGAGCTCCTACACTGACATAGAGATCTATCTATCTATCTATCTATCTATCTATCTATCTATCTATCTATCTATCTATCTATCTATCTATCTATCTATCTATCTATCTATCTATCTATCTATCTATCTATCTATCTATCTATCTATCTATCTATCTATCACTGAGTGCGAGTCAGCAGAGAGTGCTGAGTTTGGGTAAGTGTGAGAGTCCTTTAATAGTTAGTTCTCTTTAAATCCTTCTTGATAAGAGTACTTAAGCAGTTTAAGTGAAGGGGCTAAGTTAAATATTTGGGATTCTGCTGGTTGAAGAAGAGTAAAAGAAGGTTACACTGCAGTAGGAGTAAATTGGCACAGCAGGCAGTGGAAACCAGTTTTCTAATCAATCAGCAGGGGTGACTCGTTTGGCTATAAACAAACAAACGGTAGCAAGAACTGAGTGCGAGTCAGCAGAGAGTGCTGAGTTTGGGTAAGTGTGAGTTCGGGTGAGTGGTGTGTAGGGTGCTCTTTTCAAACTTTAAATCTGTGGGTTGTAGTTAATAAGTCTTTCTGGCGCAGAGTGATTGTTGGTAAACCATTTAACTGATGTAATTTAGAGGGATTGATTTAATTCAAATCCAATTAATTAGAGGGCATACTAGCCTCTATAATCGGGCAGAGAGTGTCCATAACTAACAATAAAATGTTTTATTAATTACATAGAATGGAGCAGGTGATGTGTTACTGTTGCGAGTTGTGGGAGCCGGTGGACCCCATTGAGGCTCACGGTGATTACATCTGTGATAAGTGTCTGCTGCTACAGGAACTCCAGCTCCTTGTTGATGAGCTGGAGTCTGAGCTTCAGACACTGCGACACATCAGGGAGGGGGAGAAGTACCTGGACTCTGTGTTTCAGGAGGTGGTCACACCTATGAAGTTAATTAATTCAGATGTAGCTCATGGTCAGGGACAGGACGGTGAGACTACGAGTGAGGCAGGTACAGGGATCCAGGAGGTAGTGTTGGAGGAGCCGCAGCCCTTGCTCTTATCCAACAGGTTCGTGGTTCTTACTCCCTGTGGGAACAGGAGCAGGGACTGCAGGAAGGATGAGCAACCTGGCCACAGCAACGTGGAACGGGGGGCCATTCAAGTGGGGGGAGTAAATAGAAATGTTGTAGTGGTAGGGGATAGTATTATTAGGGGGATAGATAGAGTTCTCTGTAGCCGAGAGCGAGAGTCCCGTAGGCTGTGTTGCCAGTCCGGTGCCAGGTTTAAGGACATCTCCTCTGGGCTGGAAAGAAACGTGCAGTGGGAGGGGGTGGATCCAGTTGTCGCAGTCCATGTTGGTACAAACGACGTAGATAGGACAAGTAAGCCTGTTCTGTTAAAGGAGTATGAGCAGCTAGGGGTCAAATTAAAAAACAGAACCTCAAGGGTAATAATCTCTGGATTATTACCTGAGCCAGGAGCGAATTTGGCTAGGACAAATAAAATTAGAGAGTTAAATGAGTGGCTCAAATTCTGGAGTTGCAGAAAGGGGTTTTGCTTCCAGGGACACTGGCACCAGTACTGGGGCAGGAGGGAGCTGTTCCGTTGGGACGGGCTTCACTTGGCCAGTGCTGGGACTAGAGTCCTGGCGGATCATATAACTAGGGCTGTAAAGAGGGCTTTAAACTAACTAGTGGGGGGGAGGTTCCTATAGAGCAAATAATAAAAATGCCAACAGAGAAGGTCATAGACTTAGGTAGCAGTGGGGAAATTAAAAACCAGAGTGTGTCAGGAAGGGGCAGAAGGTATGGAGTAAAAGGTAAATAATAAAAAGGGCAAAAGCAGGAACTAAGTGTCACAAAACATATTTGAAAGTTCTCTATCTGAATGCACATAGCATTCGCAACAAAATAGATGAGTTAATGGCACAAATAACTACATATGGGTATGATCTTGTGGCCATTACAGGAACATGGCTGCAGGGTGACAATGCCTGGGAATTAAACATACCAGTTTATTTCACGATCAGGAAGGACAGGCAGGAAGGAAGGGGAGGTGGGGTGGCTATGTTAATAAAGGAAGGAATCACTGTAATACAGAGAAATGATATTGGGTCAAAAGATCAGGATAATGAAACAGTTTGGGTGGAGATAAGGAATAATAAGGGGAAAAAAACACTTGCGGGCGTAGTCTATAGGCCTCCGAACAGTTGCAACTCTGTTGGACGGAGTATCAATCAGGAAATAGTTGAGGCTTGTAATAAGGGAACATCTATAATTATGGGGGATTTTAACTATCATATTAATTGGACAAATCAAATTGGGCAGGGCTGCCTTGAGGATGAGTTCATTGAGTGTATTAGGGATGGGTTTCTTGAGCAGTATGTAACTGAACCGACCTGGGGGCAAGCAATCTTAGATCTAGTCCTGTGTAACGAGACAGGATTAATTAAGAATGTCCTAGTAAAGGATCCCCTTGGAATGAGTGAACATAACATGGTTGAATTCCATATTCAGTTAGAGGGTGAGAAGGTTGGATCTCAAACAAGCGTGCTAAGCTTGAATAAAGGAGACTGTGAAGGTATGTGAGCGGAATTGAGTAGAGTGGATTGGGAAAATAGATTAAAGGGTAAAACGGTACATGATCAGTGGTGTACATTTAAGGAGTTATTTTACAACTTGCAAAAAAAAATATTCCACTGAGAAGAAAAGGGTGTGAAAGAAAAGGCCGTCATCCGTGGCTAAGTAAAGAAATTAAGGATAATATTCGACTAAAAACAAGGGCTTTTAAGGTAGCCAAATCTAGTGGGAGGATAGAGGATTGGGAAAACTTTAAAAGACCGCAAAAAATAACAAAAAGATTGATTAAGAAAGGGAAGATAGATTATGAAAGTAAATTAGTAAAAAATATAAAAACAGATAGTAAGAGTTTTTATAGTTATATAAAAAGAAAAAGGGTGGCTAAAGTAAATGTTGGTCCCTTAGAGGATGAGACCGGGAAATTAATGGTGGGAAATATGGAGATGGCAAATACACTGAAGGAATATTTTGTATCAGTCTTTACAGTAGAGGATATAACGAATATCCGAAAACACTGGACAAACAGGGGGCTATGGGGGGGGGGGGGGGGGTGGAGGAGCTAAACACGATCAAAATCACTAAGGAAGTGGTACTCGGTAAAATAATGGGACTCAAGGCGGATAAATCACCTGGACCTGATGGCTTACATCCTAGGTTCTTGAGGGAAGTGGCTGTAGGGATTGTGGATGCATTGGTAATAATTTTCCAAAACTCCCTGGACTCAGCAAAGATCCCGGCAGACTGGAAAACTGCTAATGTAACACCCTTATTTAAAAAGGGCAGTAGACAGAAGGCTGGAAACTATAGACCGGTTAGCCTAACATCTGTGGTAGGTAAAATTTTGGAGTCCATTATTAAGGAGACAGTAACGGGACATTTGGATAATCATAATTTAATAGGACAAAGTCAGCATGGTTTTATGAAGTGGAAGTCATGTTTGACAAATTTGCTGGAGTTCTTTGAGGAAGTAACATACAGAGTGGATAAAGGGGAACCACCAGTGGATGTGATGTATTTAGACTTACAAAAGGCATTTGACAAGGTGACACACAAAAGATTATTGCTTAAGATATAAAATCACGGGATTGGGGGTAATACTGTGGCATGGATAGAGGATTGGCTATCTAACAGAAGGCAGAGAGTTGGGATAAATGGTTCATTCTGAGACTGGCAATCAGTCACTAGTAGTGTTCCGCAGGGGTCAGTGCTGGGTCCCCAACTCTTTACAATCTATATTAACGATTTGGAGGAGGGGACCGAGTGTAATATATCAAAGTTTGCAGATGATACTAAAAATAGTAGAGCAAGTTATTATCTTAATGGCAAGAAACTGGAAAGTACTGAAGTACAAAGGGATCTGGGTGTCCTGGTGCACGAAACTCAAAAGATTAGTATGCAGGTGCAGCAAATGTTTAAGAAGGCCAATGGAATGTTGGCTTTCATTGCTAGGGGGATAGAATATAAAAACAGGGAGGTATTGCTTCAGTTGTACAAGGTATTGGTGAGACCGCACCTGGAATACTGCATACAGTTTTGGTGTCCATACTTAAGAAAAGACATACTTGCTCTCGAGTCAGTACAAAGAAGGTTCACTCGGTTAATCCCGGGGATGAGGGGATGGACATATGAGGAGAGGTTGGGTAGGTTGGGACTCTACTCATTGGAGTTCAGAAGAATGTGAGGCGATCTTATTGAAACATATAAGATTGTGAAGGGGTTGGATCGGGTGGATGCGGGGAGGATGTTCCCGATGATGGGTGAAACTAGAACTAGGTGGCATAGTCTTAGAATAAGGGGCTGCACTTACAAAACTGAGATGAGAAGAAACTACTTCTCTCAGAGGGTGATAGGTCCATGGAATATGCTGCCCCAAAAAGCTGTAGAAGCTACATCATTACATAAATTTAAAACAGAAATAGACAGTTTCCTAGAAGTAAAGGGAATTAAGGGTTACGGGGAGCGGGCAGGAATTTGGACATGAGTCTAGGTTCGGATCGGTCATGGCACTGTGGGTAGCTTAGCGGGCCCAGGGGCCGTATAGCCTGATCCTGCTCCCATTTCGTGTGTGCAATTCTGTTAGGTTCAGGAGTTGGTTCTGTGATAGTAGATTGGCGGTTAGGATCAGATCAGCCATGATCTTATTGAATGGCGGAGCAGGCTCGAGGGGCCAATTGGCCTACTCCTGCTCCTATTTCTTATGTTCTTATGTTCTTATATTGCACAGACAGAAGGATCTCCTACATTGACAGAGGGAAGTCCTGCACAGATACACTGAGCCCCTACACTGTCAAAGATAATTCCTACATAGACACAGGGATCTCCTACACTGACACCGTGAGCTCCTTCACAGACTCTGGGAGACCCTACACTGACACAGGGAGCTCCTACACTTACAGAGGGAGCTCCGACGCAGATACAGGGAACTCCTACACAGACAGAGGGCGCTCCTACACAGATACAGTGAACTCCTACACAGACAAATTGCGCTCCTACACTGACACAGGGAGCTCGTACACAGACAGAGGGTGCTCCTTCACAGACACAGGGAGCTCCTACAGTGACACAGGGAGCTCCGACACTGACAGACTGAGCTCCTACACAGTTAGAGGGAACTCCTACACAGACAAATTGCGCTCCTACACTGACACAGGGAGCTCCTACACAGACAGAGGGAGCGCCTTTACTGACAGAGGGAGCTCCTACACAGACACAGTGAGCTCATACACTTACACAGGGACCTCCTACATTGACAAATTGAGCTCCTACACAGATATAGGTAGCTCTAATTTGACACATGGAGTTCCTACACCGACACAGTGAGAGCCTTCTCAGACACAGGGAGCTCCTACACTGACCCAGGGAGCTCGTACACTGAAACAGGGAGCGCCGACACTGAAACAGGGAGCTCCTACACTGACATAGGGAGCTCCTACACTGACACAGACAGAGCGTACACTGACACAGGGAGCTCCTACGCTGACACTGTGAGCTCTTTCACAGAAACAGGAGCTCCTACACATAACAGGGAGCTGCTAAACAGACACAGAGAGCTCCTACACAGATACAGGCAGCTCCTACATATAACAGGGAGCTCCTAAACAGACACAGGCAGCTCCTACACATAACAGGGAGCTCCTAAACAGACACAGGGAGCTCCTACACATAACAGGGAGCTCCTACACTGATAAGGGAGCTCACACACTGACACACTGAGCTCACACACGGACAAATCGAGCTCATACACTGGCACAGGGAGCTCCTTCACTGACACACGGAGCTCCTACACACACACTGGGAGGTCCTACACTGACACAGGGATCTCCTACAACGACACATGGAGCTTCTACACTGACGCAGCGAGCTCCTGCACAGACACAGGGAGCTCCTACACTGACAGTGGGTGCTCCTACACAGATACACGGAACTCCTACTTAGACAAAGGGCGCTCCTAAACTCACACAGAGAGCTCCTACACTGACACTGGGAGCTCCTACACAGAAACTGGAGCTCCAACAAAGACACAGGGATATTCTACACACACAAAGGGAGCTCCTGCACTGGCACAGGGAGATCATACACTGACACAGGTAGCTCTAACACTGACACATGGAGCTCATACACTCACAAAGAGAGCTCCTACACTGACACTGGGAACTGCTACACAGAAACTGGAGCTCCAACAAGGACAAAGAGAGATCCTACACACAAAAAGGGAGCTCCTACACAGACACAGTGAGATCCTAAACTGTCACAGAGAATTCCTACATAGACACAGGGATCTCCTACACCGACACAGGGAGCTGCTCCACAGGCACAGGGAGCTCCTACACAGACACAGGGAGCTGGTACACAGATATAGGGAGCTCCTACACTGACACAGGGAGTTCCTACACTGACACAGCGAGCTCCTACAATGACAAAAGGAAGCTGGTACACCGACACAGGGAGCTACTACACTGACACAGGAAGTTCCTGCACTGACACAGCGAGCTGCTACACTGACACAGGGAGTTCCTACACTGACATAGCGAGCTCATACACTGACACAGTGAGCTTCTGTATAGACACAGGGAGTTCATACACAGACACAGGGAGCTCCTACACTGACAAAGTTGGCTCCTACACCAACACACTGATCTCTTACACTGACACAGGAGTTCCTACACTGATGCAGGGAGCTCCTACACTGACACAGGTCGCTCCTACACTGACATAGTGATCTATTGCACAGACACAAGGATCTCCTACAATGACAGAGGGAAGTCCTGCACAGATACAGTGAGCCCCTACACTGTCACAGGGAATTCCTACATAGACACAGGGATCTCCTACATTGATACAGGGAGCTCCTACACAGAAAAAGGGAGCTCCTACACTGACATAGAGATCTATCTATCTATCTATCTATCTATCTATCTATCTATCTATCTATCTATCTATCTATTTATCTATCTATCTATCTATCTATCTATCTATCTATCTATCTATCTATCTATCTATCTATCTATCACTGAGTGCGAGTCAGCAGAGAGTGCTGAGTTTGGGTAAGTGTGAGAGTCCTTTAATAGTTAGTTCTCTTTAAATCCTTCTTGATAAGAGTACTTAAGCAGTTTAAGTGAAGGGGCTAAGTTAAATATTTGGGATTCTGCTGGTTGAAGAAGAGTAAAAGAAGGTTACACTGCAGTAGGAGTAAATTGGCACAGCAGGCAGTGGAAACCAGTTTTCTAATCAATCAGCAGGGGTGACTCGTTTGGCTATAAACAAACAAACGGTAGCAAGAACTGAGTGCGAGTCAGCAGAGAGTGCTGAGTTTGGGTAAGTGTGAGTTCGGGTGAGTGGTGTGTAGGGTGCTCTTTTCAAACTTTAAATCTGTGGGTTGTAGTTAATAAGTCTTTCTGGCGCAGAGTGACTGTTGGTAAACCATTTAACTGATGTAATTTAGAGGGATTGATTTAATTCAAATCCAATTAATTAGAGGGCATACTAGCCTCTATAATCGGGCAGAGAGTGTCCATAACTAACAATAAAATGTTTTATTAATTACATAGAATGGAGCAGGTGATGTGTTACTGTTGCGAGTTGTGGGAGCCGGTGGACCCCATTGAGGCTCACGGTGATTACATCTGTGATAAGTGTCTGCTGCTACAGGAACTCCAGCTCCTTGTTGATGAGCTGGAGTCTGAGCTTCAGACACTGCGACACATCAGGGAGGGGGAGAAGTACCTGGACTCTGTGTTTCAGGAGGTGGTCACACCTATGAAGTTAATTAATTCAGATGTAGCTCATGGTCAGGGACAGGACGGTGAGACTACGAGTGAGGCAGGTACAGGGATCCAGGAGGTAGTGTTGGAGGAGCCGCAGCCCTTGCTCTTATCCAACAGGTTCGTGGTTCTTACTCCCTGTGGGAACAGGAGCAGGGACTGCAGGAAGGATGAGCAACCTGGCCACAGCAACGTGGAACGGGGGGCCATTCAAGTGGGGGGAGTAAATAGAAATGTTGTAGTGGTAGGGGATAGTATTATTAGGGGGATAGATAGAGTTCTCTGTAGCCGAGAGCGAGAGTCCCGTAGGCTGTGTTGCCAGTCCGGTGCCAGGTTTAAGGACATCTCCTCTGGGCTGGAAAGAAACGTGCAGTGGGAGGGGGTGGATCCAGTTGTCGCAGTCCATGTTGGTACAAACGACGTAGATAGGACAAGTAAGCCTGTTCTGTTAAAGGAGTATGAGCAGCTAGGGGTCAAATTAAAAAACAGAACCTCAAGGGTAATAATCTCTGGATTATTACCTGAGCCAGGAGCGAATTTGGCTAGGACAAATAAAATTAGAGAGTTAAATGAGTGGCTCAAATTCTGGAGTTGCAGAAAGGGGTTTTGCTTCCAGGGACACTGGCACCAGTACTGGGGCAGGAGGGAGCTGTTCCGTTGGGACGGGCTTCACTTGGCCAGTGCTGGGACTAGAGTCCTGGCGGATCATATAACTAGGGCTGTAGAGAGGGCTTTAAACTAACTAGTGGGGGGGAGGTTCCTATAGAGCAAATAATAAAAATGCCAACAGAGAAGGTCATAGACTTAGGTAGCAGTGGGGAAATTAAAAACCAGAGTGTGTCAGGAAGGGGCAGAAGGTATGGAGTAAAAGGTAAATAATAAAAAGGGCAAAAGCAGGAACTAAGTGTCACAAAACATATTTGAAAGTTCTCTATCTGAATGCACATAGCATTCGCAACAAAATAGATGAGTTAATGGCACAAATAACTACATATGGGTATGATCTTGTGGCCATTACAGGAACATGGCTGCAGGGTGACAATGCCTGGGAATTAAACATACCAGTTTATTTCACGATCAGGAAGGACAGGCAGGAAGGAAGGGGAGGTGGGGTGGCTATGTTAATAAAGGAAGGAATCACTGTAATACAGAGAAATGATATTGGGTCAAAAGATCAGGATAATGAAACAGTTTGGGTGGAGATAAGGAATAATAAGGGGAAAAAAACACTTGCGGGCGTAGTCTATAGGCCTCCGAACAGTTGCAACTCTGTTGGACGGAGTATCAATCAGGAAATAGTTGAGGCTTGTAATAAGGGAACATCTATAATTATGGGGGATTTTAACTATCATATTAATTGGACAAATCAAATTGGGCAGGGACAGATCGTACACTGACACAGGGAGCTCGTACACAGACAGAGGGTGCTCCTTCACAGACACAGGGAGCTCCTACAGTGACACAGGGAGCTCCGACACTGACAGACTGAGCACCTACACAGTTAGAGGGAACTCCTACACAGACAAATTGCGCTCCTACACTGACACAGGGAGCTCCTACACAGACAGAGGGAGCGCCTTTACTGACAGAGGGAGCTCCTACACAGACACAGTGAGCTCATACACTTACACAGGGACCTCCTACATTGACAAATTGAGCTCCTACACAGATATAGGTAGCTCTAATTTGACACATGGAGCTCCTACACCGACACAGTGAGAGCCTTCTCAGACACAGGGAGCTCCTACACTGACCCAGGGAGCTCGTACACTGAAACAGGGAGCGCCGACACTGAAACAGGGAGCTCCTACACTGACATAGGGAGCTCCTACACTGACACAGACAGATCGTACACTGACACAGGGAGCTCCTACACAGACAGAGGGAGCGCCTTTACTGACAGAGGGAGCTCCTACACAGACACAGTGAGCTCATACACTGACACAGGGAGATCCTAAACGGGCACAGGATCTCCTACACTTACACAGGGACCTCCTACATTGACAAATTGAGCTCCTACGCAGATATAGGTAGCTCTAATTTGACACATGGAGCTCCTACACCGACACAGTGAGAGCCTTCTCAGACACAGGGAGCTCCTACACTGACCCAGGGAGCTCGTACACTGAAACAGGGAGCGCCGACACTGAAACAGGGAGCTCCCACACTGACATAGGGAGCTCCTACACTGACACAGACAGATCGTACACTGACACAGGGAGCTCCTATGCTGACACTGTGAGCTCTTTCACAGAAACAGGAGCTCCTACACATAACAGGGAGCTGCTAAACAGACACAGAGAGCTCCTACACAGATACAGGCAGCTCCTACACATAACAGGGAGCTCCTAAACAGACACAGGGAGCTCCTACACAGACACAGGCAGCTCCTACACATAACAGGGAGCTCCTACACATAACAGGGAGCTCCTAAACAGACACAGGGAGCTCCTACACCTAACAGGGAGCTCCTACACATAACAGGGAGCTCCTACACAGACACAGGGAGCTCCTACACAGACACAGGGAGCTCCTACACAGACACAGGGAGCTCCTACACATAACAGGGAGCTCCTACACATAACAGGGAGTTCCTACACAGACACAGGGAGCTCCTACACAGACACAGGGAGCTCCTACACATAACAGGGAGCTCCTACACATAACAGGGAGCTCCTACACAGACACAGGGAGCTCCTACACAGACACAGGGAGCTCCTACACATAACAGGGAGCTCCTACACATAACAGGGAGCTCCTACACAGACACAGGGAGCTCCTACACAGACACAGGGAGCTCCTACACAGACACAGGGAGCTCCTACACATAACAGGGAGCTCCTACACAGACACAGGGAGCTCCTACACAGACACAGGGAGCTCCTACACATAACAGGGAGCTCCTACACATAACAGGGAGCTCCTACACAGACACAGGGAGCTCCTACACAGACACAGGGAGCTCCTACACAGACACAGGGAGCTCCTACACATAACAGGGAGCTCCTACACAGACACAGGGAGCTCCTACACAGACACAGGGAGCTCCTACACTATCAAAGTGCGTTCTTACACAGATACGGGTAGCTCCTACACTGTCACAGGACGGCCCTAACCTGACACAGGGAGCTCCTACACAGACACAGTGAGCTCATACACTGACACAGGGAGATCCTAAACGGGCACAGGATCTCCTACACTTACACAGGGACCTCCTACATTGACAAATTGAGCTCCTACGCAGATATAGGTAGCTCTAATTTGACACATGGAGCTCCTACACCGACACAGTGAGAGCCTTCTCAGACACAGGGAGCTCCTACACTGACCCAGGGAGCTCGTACACTGAAACAGGGAGCGCCGACACTGAAACAGGGAGCTCCTACACTGACATAGGGAGCTCCTACACTGACACAGACAGATCGTACACTGACACAGGGAGCTCCTATGCTGACACTGTGAGCTCTTTCACAGAAACAGGAGCTCCTACACATAACAGGGAGCTGCTAAACAGACACAGAGAGCTCCTACACAGATACAGGCAGCTCCTACACATAACAGGGAGCTCCTAAACAGACACAGGGAGCTCCTACACAGACACAGGCAGCTCCTACACATAACAGGGAGCTCCTACACATAACAGGGAGCTCCTAAACAGACACAGGGAGCTCCTACACCTAACAGGGAGCTCCTACACATAACAGGGAGCTCCTACACAGACACAGGGAGCTCCTACACAGACACAGGGAGCTCCTACACAGACACAGGGAGCTCCTACACATAACAGGGAGCTCCTACACATAACAGGGAGCTCCTACACAGACACAGGGAGCTCCTACACAGACACAGGGAGCTCCTACACATAACAGGGAGCTCCTACACATAACAGGGAGCTCCTACACAGACACAGGGAGCTCCTACACAGACACAGGGAGCTCCTACACATAACAGGGAGCTCCTACACATAACAGGGAGCTCCTACACAGACACAGGGAGCTCCTACACAGACACAGGGAGCTCCTACACAGACACAGGGAGCTCCTACACATAACAGGGAGCTCCTACACAGACACAGGGAGCTCCTACACAGACACAGGGAGCTCCTGCACATAACAGGGAGCTCCTACACATAACAGGGAGCTCCTACACAGACACAGGGAGCTCCTACACAGACACAGGGAGCTCCTACCCAGACACAGGGAGCTCCTACACATAACAGGGAGCTCCTACACAGACACAGGGAGCTCCTACACAGACACAGGGAGCTCCTACACTATCAAAGTGCGTTCTTACACAGATACGGGTAGCTCCTACACTGTCACAGGACGGCCCTAACCTGACACAGTGAGCTCCTACACAGACAGAGGGAGCTCCTACACTGATACAGGGAGCTTATTAAAAACACAGGCGCCCCAATACAGACACAGTGAGCTCCTACACTGACAAATAATGCTCCTACACAGATATAGGGAGCTCTAAACTGATACAAGGAGCTTCTACACTTAAACAGGGAGAGCCTAGTCAGACAAAGAGAGCTCCTACACTGACACAGTGATTTCATACACAGACACAGTGATCTCCTACACTGTCACAGGGAGTTCCTGCACTGACACAGGAATCTTCTACACTGACACAGGGTCTCCTACACTGACACAGGGAGCTCCTACACTGACACAGGGATTTCCTACACTGATAAGGGAGCTCACACACTGACACACTGAGCTCACACACGGACAAATCGAGCTCGTACACTGGCACAGGGAGCTCCTTCACTGACACAGGGAGCTCCTACATTGCCAAAGGGAGCTCATACACTGTCACAGAGAGATGTTACACAGACACAGGGAGCACATACATTGACACAGAGAGCACCTACACTGACACAGGGATGTCCTACGCACACACAGGGTGCTCATACAGATACACATGGAGCTCCTACTCTGCCAAAGTGAGCTCATACACTGACACAGAGAGCTCCTACACTGACACAGGGAGATCCTACAATTACACAGTGAGCTCCTACACAGACATAGATCCTGGAAAGTTACGTCACCTCCTGCTCCATCACAACCGCTTGATCACTGTTGAACCCAACGACTTCGCTGCGTTGGACAATCTTCAAACACTTGTCTTTAGCTCCAATAAACTCCAAAATTTCTCCCATTTGGTGAGCGCCGTCTCTGGGCTCAGTAATCTGATGCTCCTGGATCTGGGCCACAGCCAACTGGCCTCCCTGCAACATCGCACCACCCTCCCACCTTCTCTCAGTTCCCTCTACCTCTCTAACAACTCTCTCACAAACTTTGACTGAAAACGGAACTTCTTCAACATCATTCTCAAGTTGGATCTGTCCAGTAATAAACTCTCCGATGCTTTGGAATTTTCTAACGTTGACCTGAGGAACATCTCGTGTTTGATCAACAGGAACAACCCCTTAAATGTCACCGAGTTTCTCAAATCTGCAAACCTGGATCTACAGAAGGTGCAATACTCTGGGTTAAGGCTGCAAGGTCAGAGTCAGCTGTCCAACCTGTGCCACTATCTGCGTCACAGGTCCATGAAGCGCCTGGTCCTGCAAAACAATTAGATCTCACACACCAACTATGACCACCTGCTAAAAGTCACATCCACATCTCAAGCCTTGCATACATTAACAGCTGTTCAACTATGGTAGGCACATCTGCCAAACACATAGATGCTCACTCACTCACACGCTTTACTTTTTCTTGGAGGACAAGTTTGCTCACAACAGGTGAGAGCAGCTACGAACGGCAGGAGTCGATGCGGACCTGCACCCGCTTACAGACCTGGAGGAGCGAGTGGTCCCCATCATTGGAGCCCAGGTCGTGGGCGCTGTGGCCTTCAGAGACGTGGAAACCCTTGGGGACAACAACGGTATGTTCATCACCTCGCACTCTTCTCTCAAACCACATCACCCTCACACCACATGCCTTTCCCACTTTCCATCTAAGTATAATATTTTCATTCCCTGCCAACACAACGCAACAGCTTAGTGCTGTAATGGAGTCAGTAGTTGCTGCCATCCAATCTCAAACTGCTCTCCTGCAGTATCTCACCTCCTGACTCCCCTAAGCGTTTCCAACATCTACAAGGCACAAGTAAGGAGTGTGTTGGTGTTTTCTCTACTTGCCTGGATGAGTGCAGCTCCAACAACACGCAAGAAGCTAGACACCATCCAGTACAAAGCAGCCCGCTTGATTGGTAACCTATCCACCACCTTAAACATTCACACCCTCCACCACTGGTGCACCGTGGCTGCAGTGTGTACCATCTGCAAGAGGCACAGCAGCAACTCGCCAAAGCTTCTTCGGCCGCACCTCCGAAACCCGCGACCTCTTCCACCTAGAAGGACAAGGGCAGCAGGCGCATGGGAACACCACCGCCTCCAAGTTCCCCTCCAAGTCACACACCATCCTGACTTAGAAGTATATCACCGATCCTTCGTCGTCGCTGGGTCAAAATCCTGGAACTCCCTCCCTAGCAGCACTGTGGGAGTACCTTCACCACACGGACTGCAGCGGTTCAAGAAGGCGGCTCGCCACCACCTTCTCAAGGTCAATTCGGGATGGGCAATAAATGCTGGTCTTGTCAGCGATGCCCACATCCCATAAAACGAATTACAGTTTTTTTAAGTCTTAGATTGATTTCACGCAAGCGCTGACTGCTACCATCATCGCTGGGTCGCAAACAGTCCACCGGGGATCTGACGGTGCCAATTCAGGCCAGCAATCTGTGCACGAGCAGATTGCTCCAGATGCTGAGGTTCTGCCCCGGGGGAGAGGCAGTGTGTCGGTCGAGCAGGAAGGTACTGTCCTCTCTCAGGATGACAGCATTCCTGCTGCCACCACTGCCACTCTGCCATTGCACTTTTCACAGCCTATAGCCCAGCCATCCCAGACTGCTGCCGCCCATGCTGAGGTGATACAGGCTGCAGCCAGGCCTACCAGTCCCACAGCTGCTCCACGGCGCCCTGCAATGCCATATGAAGTCTCTGGCTCCCACAGTCAGCAGCCTTTCCCCAGCCTTGCTTCAGCTATTGGGGTCACATCATTGAGGAGCAGTAGTGTTGGGAGAAGGGATCTCCAAATGGGAGGGTAATCATTGAAGAAGGGGGAGGACAGATTACTTTCGTAGCAAATGGGGGTAGCGTGTGTTAAGAAATTGATGTGTTTGTAAATATATTGGTCTGTTTATGAACTGATAATTATGCTTCTAATTAAATATTTGTGTTTGTTAACAAATAGTTCAGTTTGATAAGGAAAGAGTCGTGTTTTTTTGATAAATGATTGTATTTTTTATGGATAGATGTGTTTCATAAGATAAAGTTTTGTTCGACAATAAATTGTACATTTTGTGATGTTTCTCATTTGACCTTTGCCCAGTGATACGGGTAATGTAATGCTGTATATAATGACGTGATTGCGCTTTGCAAACGCCATGTGCTTTATCATTGATTGCAAACGCTGTCTAATGAGGCGCTCACGCACGACCCTTGCAGAAGCAAGACTGAGTGCTTCCCTTCTGCATTCCTGCTGCTCCTCCTTTTCATCCTCCTCCTCCGCCTCCTCCTCCTCCTCTCCCTCTTCCTCCTCCTGAGGTGGACCTCGAATACCTGGTAGCAATGGCTGGGCCCTCAGAATGGGCCGGAAGTGAAGCATGCAACACACAATGATGAAAAGGGAAACTCGATCAGGGGACTACTGCAGGGCTCCTCCAGAGCCGTCAAGGCAGCGGAATCGTTGCTTTAGCACCCCGATAGTCTGTTCGATCAGGTTACTGGTGGCGGTATGGCTGTCATTGTATGCATGCTGAGCAGGAGTTTTGGGGTTGCGAAGGGATGTCAACAGCCAGGGGGTTGGGGGGGGGGGGGGGGTGGATAAACCCTGTCTCCAAGCAGCCAGCCGCGAGCTTCATGCAGTGTGTTGAACGGTGCTGGGACACAAATAGTGGCACAAATAGAGAAAAATGGGTTTGACCAATAGGCATTACAGAGACATGATTGCAATGTGGCCAAGATTGGGAACTAAATGTTCTAGCGTATGTGACGTTTCGAAAAAACAGGCAGAATGGGAAAGGAGGTGTAATAGCCCTGATAATAAAGGATGACATAAGGACAGTAGCGATAAGTGATCTTGGCTCGGAAGATCAGGAAGTAGATTCAGTATGGGTGGAGATAAGGAATAACAAGGGGCAAATAACAGTGTTTGGCGTAGTATAAAGGCCCCCTAACAGTAGCTATACCATTGGACGGAATATTAATCAAGAAATAGTAGGAGCTTGCAACAAAGGCAATGCAATAATATTGGGGGACTCTAATCTTCATATAGACTGGTCAAATCAAATTGGCAAAGGTATTCTGGAGGACAAGTTCATGGAATGCATTCGGGACAGTTTCCTAAAAGTATATACCATGGAACCAACCAGGCAACAGTCTATTTTAGATCTTGTATTGTATAATGAGACAGAGTTAATCAGCAATCTCATAGTAATAGATGGTCTGGGGCAGAGTGATCATAATATGATATAATTTCACGTTAATTTTGAGAGTGACTTACCTGAGTCCGAAACTAGAGTCTTAGATTTTAATTAATCCAACTACATAGGTTATGAGGGGCGAGTTGGCTAATGTAGATTGGAAAAATAGATTAAAAGGTATGGCGATAGATAAGCAGTGGCTTGCATTTAAAGAAATATTTCATAATTCTCAACAAAAATACATCCCATTGAGAACCAAAAATTCCACGGGAAAAGTGATCAATCCGTGGCTAACTAAAGAAGTTACGGATAGCATTAGATTGAAAGAAGAATCATATAATTTTGAAAAGAAAAATAGTAAACCTGAGGATTGGGAGAGTTTCATGAAACCAGCAATGCTTGACCAAATAATTGATAAAAAGGGAAAAAATAGAATGAGAGAAAACTAGCAAGCAATATAAAAGCAGATTGTTAGAGTTTCTACATATATGTAAAAAGGAAAAGTGGAGCAAAAGTAAGCGTTGGTCCCTTAGAGGCTGAGAGAGGAGAAATTATTATGGGGAATAAGGAAATGGCAAAAACTTTAAGCAAATATTTTGTATCTGTCTTCACAGTAGAAGACACAAAAGGCATACGAAAAATGGTGGGGAACCAAGGGTCTAATGAGGGTGAGGAACTTAACATCATTAATACAAGTAGAGAAAAAGTACTAGAGAAACTAATGAGACTAAAACCGAAAAAATCACCTGGAACTGACGGCCTACATCCTCTAAAAGAGGTGGCTGAAGAGATAGTGGATGAATTGGTTTCGATCTTTCAAAATTCTCTAGATTCTGGAATGGTGCCAGCGGATTGGAAGTTCCCAAATATAACACCGCTATTGAAGAAAGGAGGGAGAGAAAACACAGGCAATTACAGGTCAGTTAGCCTGATATCAGTCGTCCGGGAAATGCTGGAATCCATTGTTAAGGAAGTGGTATCAAGTCACTTAGAAAATCATAACATGATTAGGCAGAAACAAAATGGTTTTATGCAAGGGAAATCGTGTTTGACAAATTTATTAGAGATTTTCGAGGATGTAACTAGCAGGGTAGATAAAGGGGAACCAGTGGAGGTAGTATATTTAGATTTACAAAATGCATTCGATAAGGTCCCACATAAATGGTTATTACACAAGATTAGGGCTCATGGAGTTGGGGGTAATATAGTAGAATGGATAGAGGATTGTTTTATGGACAAATAACAGAAAGTAGGGATTAATGGATCTTTTTCAGGGTGGCAGGCTGTAAAGAGAATTTAGAAATATTCATAGGAATACAAGTGAAGAAACTGATCGAGCAGCAACAAAGCAAAGATGAGAAAATGTGAAAGCAGCCAAAATGCTATCTGACAAGCCAGCAATGAATCAGAGCTCCCAATGAACTGGTGAGTGATCACTTTGAGTAGCGCCCCGGGAGGGGCAATCCCAGGTATCAACGCCTGCTATTTCTGTTATTCTCAGTACCAGGCGATAAGTCAGGGAAAGCAACTGAATTTCACATCCGAGGCGCTAACAGGGCTTTGCACACTCATTGGCCTCACGGTTTGAGCGGCGCTCGAGGGCCATGCGCTAAGTGTTAGCGCCGGCTATTCAACTATGGAAGGCACAATGGTCCTTCGTTACTAGACTACGTGTGATATGGGTGATATATTTATAGATCAACTTATTCATGGTCTCTGGAACATTTTTTAGTCTTTCTCATTTCACCTTTGCACCCAGGAGGACGCTGTGATATGACGTGAGAGAGGGAATGTATGATGGGTATGTAGAGAGCAACGGGGACCTTGGGTTTCATTCCTTCAAATCACAGTCTTATGATCCAGTCACGGACAGCCCGTCCAGAAGGCTGATTGTCTCGCTGCCTCCTCCCTCTCTCCTGTTCCTCCTGTTCCTCTTTTTCCTCATCCACTTCCTCCTAGCCCGCCTCCTCATCCTCCTATGCCTCCTCCTCATCCTGAGGTTGTCCTGCAATCCCTGGTGGCAGGGACAGCGGCCTCTTGAGGGCCAAGTTGTGCAGCCTGCAGCAGACCACCATGAAATGAGCCAGTTAGCTTGACATCAGTAGTGGGGAAGATGCTAGAATGTATTATTAGGGACGTGGTAACAGGGCACTTAGAAAATCATTATATGATTGAGCAGAGTCGGCACGGATTTATGAAAGGGAAATCGTGTTTACAAATCTCATAGATTTTTTGATGTTGTATCTAGCAGGGTAGATAAGGGAGACCAGTATACGTAGTCTGTTTGCATTTTCAAACATCTATCGTATAAGGGGCCACACAAAAGATTATTACTCAAAATTAGGGCTTATGGAATTGAGGGTAATATATTAGCATAGATTGAGGATTGATTAACGGACAGAAAACAGAGAATAGGAATAAAAGGGTCATTTTCGGGTTGGCAGGCTGTAACTGGTGGAGTGCCGCAAGGATCAGTGCTTGGGACTCAGCTATTCACAATCCATATCAATGACTGAGATGATGGGACCAAGTGTAATATTTCCAAGGCTGCAGACGATACAAAGCTAGGTGGAAAAGTTAAGTTGTGAGGAGCATGCAAGGAGGCTGTAAAGGCATATACACAGGTTAAGTGAGTGGGCAAGAACGTTGGTAGAAAAATAGAAAAGTTGAATATTGTTTAAATGGTGAGAGATTGTGAAATATTGGGTGCCCTTGTACACGAATCACACAAATTTGAAATGCAGATACAGCAAGCAATTAGGAAAGAACAGGTTACGTCAGCCTTTATTAGAAAATGTCATGTCTATTTGCAACACCAGTTTTCCGTTTGGTCCCCTTGAAGGACAAGACACACCCAGCAGTTCATCTGGAATGTGAAATTAGACTAATCCTGCCTAAGTAATCAAGTACTTTGCAATGTGTAATTACAGCCATTCATTCTGACAGCCAGGCTCCAGACAGAGCTCACAGAGAAAAAAACAGGGCTCACCTTCGCGGGTTAGGACCCTCTCCCACCCCCAAACAAGTTCCTGCCGCCCCAATAAGTTCCTAACATTCCTCCACCCCCAGAGCTCTGATCTTTTCCCCCCTCAACATGTTTCTGACCTTCTCCCCCCGGGTTTCTGACCTTCGCCCCCCTCCCCTGGCTTCCTGACCTTCTCCCCCCCCCCCCCCCCGGGTTCCTGCGTTTCTCCCGCAACAAGTTCCTGAACGTCCCCACCCACAGATGGGGCATTGTGTGTGGGTCACGGGTTGTTAGCACGTTCAGTGGGTATGAAGTGAATAGTGACAGTGTCATGACTTCCGGATTTCGTCCAGTCCAATGATGTCACTTGCCGCACACGTGCCAGACTTTCCGTAAAAACAACCAGGTCTCGGGGAGGAGAGGGCGAACGTCGTGCGGGTGTAAAGGTGGTGGGATTGGAAGAACGTGATCCGTTTTACAATCTGGATCACGTTCTCGCTCTCACCATCTTTGGACCTGGATCACGTTCTTTTCCCATCCCCACTGTGCTCTCCGTGCTCCTTTAGCGCCCCCCCCCCGAGTTCCTGACCTTCTCCCCTCCCCCCCAGTTCCTGACCTCTCCCCCCTCCGAGCTATGCCCCTCTCCTCTGCGATCCTCTCTCTTTCCTTTCGATCCTTTCTCTCCCCCTACGATCTTCTCTCGTCCCCTCCCTTCGATCTCCTCTCTCTCCCCCTCCGATATCCTCTCCCTCCGATCTCCTCTCTCTCCAATCTCCTCTCGGTCTCTCCAATCTCCACTCCATGTCTCTCCGATCTCCTTTCTCTCTCTCCGTTCTCCTCACCAACTCCGATCTCCTCTCTCTCTCCATTATCTCTCTCTCGCCGATATTCCGCTCTCTCTCCAATCTCGTCTCTCGCTCCGATCTCCTCTCTCTCACCCGAGCTCTCTCTCTCTCTGATCTCCTCTCTGTATCACCAATGTCCTCTCTATCCCTTCCTCTCTCTCACTGAAATCCTATCCCTCCCCCCGATTTCCTCTCTCTCTCCAATTTCCTCTCACTCCAACTCCGACCTCCTCTCTCCCCCTCCTCTCACTCCGATCTCCTCTCCATCCCCCCTCTTATCTCTTCTCTCTCTCCAAGTCCTCTCTCTCACACTCCAATCTCCTCTCCCCCCTCCTCTTTCTGAAATCTTCTCTCCGTCCCTCCTCCAATCTCCTCTCTCTCTCCAATCTCCTCTCTCTACCCCTCTGATCTTCTATCTCCCTCTCTGCTCTCTGTCCGATCTCATCTCCACCTCCCTACGATATCCTCTTTCTCTCTGATTTCCTCTATCTCCCCTCCAATCTCCTCTCTCTTTCCGATCTCATCTCTCTCTCCGATCTTCTCTCTCTCGGAACTCCTCTCCATCCACCCTCTCTCTCCGCTCTCCTCTATCTCCCCTACGATCACCTTGTTCTCTCCGTTTTCATCTCTCTCCCTCCGATTTCCTCTCTCTCTCCAATCTCCTGTCTCTCTCTCCGATCCCCTTTCCCCCATCCCCTCTCTCACCGCCTCCGATTCCCTCTCCCCCCCCTACTTCGATCCTCTCTCGCCCCTTTCTATCCTCGATCTTCACCTTCCCTCAACTCCAACAATCAACGGATCCCTCGACCTTCTCCGCACTGAACCAAGAAAAGCGTGACCCACGTGCAGGCGCCAGTGAACAGTGGGCATGCGTGGAAGGGGATCGGGTGCGCATGCGTGGCTCTGTTCTACAGCGTGCAGTGCAGAAAGCCTCAAAGGTGTTCATGCAAATAATCACAGCGATTACAAAAAGCATTCTAATTTAAGTGTAAAGAAGTTTTACTGCAATTATATAGGGGCCTGGTGAAACCACAAATAAGTATTATGTACAGTTTTGGTCTCCTTACCAAGGAAGAATTATTTCCTTTGAGTGAGTGCAACGAATGTTCACCAGAATGTTTCCTGGAATGGGGGATAGTTCCATGAGGAGAGACTGAGGAGACGAGGCCTGCAAGGAGATCTCATTGAAACATAGACAATTCTTACAGGGCTTGACAGCGTAGAAGCTCAGAGGAAGATTCATCTTGCTCGGGAGTCTCGAACAAGGGTCACATTCTCAGAATACGGGTCGGCCATTTGGGACTGCGATGAGGAGAAACTTCTTCACTCAAAGGGTTGTGAATCGTTGCAATTCCATACCCCAGTGATCCTTTATATCCCCACAGTCGGAGCTCAGTCGTTGAGTATATTCACGTCAGCGCTCGATAGATTTTGGGATTTTCAGGGAATCAAGAGATATGGCGTTAGTGCGGGAAGGTGGAATTGAGGTAGAATTTCAGCTATGATTTTATTGAATGGTGGAGCAGGCTCGAAGGGCCGAATGGCCTGCTCCTGCTCCTATTTCTTCTGTTCTTCTGTTCTTAACTGAGACTCTTTATCCACCTCAACACCAAGACTGTTCACACAGCTCAACACCGGGATCATAGCAAAATAATTTTAAATTTACTTTTGAATTAAATTTCAAAGAAAAATAAAATGAATTTGTTTTGCCTATCCTCGAATGAAAATATCTTATTAAACACAAATCCTTGGAGTAAAAGCGGTTCATTAAATATGTTTGTTTGGTGGAATGTAACTAATATCCCTGATCACTCTCCCTAGATGACTGTCTCCGTGGAGGTTTCTATATGGTATATCTAAGGGCTCCTCTAAGTCATCCTTTATATTTCCACAGTCAGAACTCTGTGCCTGGCCGAACAGATATTGATTCTTCAAGTAAGAAATGGAATACCCAGTAATTTTCCAGATAGAACGCATTTACTACCCGGTTCTTGCAGCTCTCGGTGTTCCTGGTAAGAGAATAAAACGAGACAGTAAAAGCTGGATATTCATGTGTGACTGTTCAGGCTATCCGCTCCCTGTTTGTTGTTATCAGTTAATTAATTGATTGTCTTGTTTTCTCAACCTGATCTCTTAATTGAAATGATAACGTTTCTTCAATTTTCTCCACAGACAAGAATGAAAAAATGATCCCCTTTGCTGTTTTCAGCAGCCATTCTTCCCTAGATTTTACACTGACATCCGATCAGACATTAATTAATAACTCTTTTAAGGTCCTGATGTTGGTAAATGTGTTTCACGTGTAACGTGGGGATTTTAAGAATTATTGCTTTCTGGCATTATTTCATGTATACATTGGTTGTGGCTGCTTGAAATGGAAGCAAAAATCCAGTGATTTCTGTGAGCAGCGTGCGATCCACCCCGCCACATTTACTTTGCCACCGAACTTTGTAATGTCAGCAAACCTGTATAGATTACAGTCGGTCCCCTCATCTAGGTTATTATTATAGATTGTAAATAACTGAGGCCCAAGCACTGATCCTTGCGGTACCTCACTTGTTACAGCCAGCCAACCCGAAAATGACCCGTTTATTCCTACTCACTGTTTTTTGTCCGTTAACCAATCCTCAATCCACGCGACAATGGGCCAAAAATTCATCCCGCTGCGCGAGAGTACGCACTGCTTACTCTCGCGTATTCTCTCTCCAATTGCCGGTTTTCTGCATGCCCTGCGCATGCGCTGAAAACCGGCACTTGGTCTTTTGAAAAGGGGGCGGTTCCTCGGTGCATCGCGTGCGCGCTACAGGCTGCGCGCACGCTGTGCACTTCGTGCTTTGGACGCGCAGGTAAGGACGGAAGATTTTAGAAATGGAAAAAGGAGGAGTAAGACCCACTTTTAACAAGGTAAGTAGTGAATTAAGTATTTTTATGAATTTTTTTTAACAGGTATATCTTTTTTAGAGACTTTAAAGACAGCTAAGTTTATTTTTATAACTTTTTAAAAGATTTTAAATTTTTTCAAAAATTTAATTTTTTATTTAAAATGGTTAATTTATTTAACTATACTTATTTTATTAATGTGATGGTTTTTTTTTTAAATTTAATTGAGGTTTAGCTGTTATTTTGGGGGGGTGTAAGATTCATAGATTTCACAGCACGTATGTGAAACTTTTGAATGGAAGATGGTGTGCTGCCATTGGCTCTAACTGAGTCACGTGATCCCACAGCTCGCACGAATTCACTACGCCGGTGGGATACGCAAGCACTGCCCAGCTGATGTCTGGAACATCAAGTTCGTGCGAGCTGGATCTGAAAAAGCCAACGCGGAGTGAGAGAGCGCTGGGAAGCCTTACCCCCGCGGGAACAGAGCGAGATCAATTTCTGGGCCAATATTATCCCTTATCACACCAGCCCCAATGTTGTGCGGCATCTGATCGAATGTTTTTTTGAAAATTCAAATATATCACATTTGCTGTTTCACCCTTACCTACCCTAATAGTTACACCCTCAAAAGCCCTAACAGATTTGTCAAACACGATTTCCCTTTCATAATTCCGCCTTGACTCTGCCCAATCATACTATGATTTACTAACTGCCCGGTTATCACGTTCCTAATAATAGATTCTATCATTTTATTTGTTTCCAACTATCACTTTACGGAAATGTTCGATATGATTGAACTAAATGAATAACTTATTGGTGTAAATCTTCAGGTATCATTGTAACCAATGGTCTCTTGCAGATATGCGGTTCATGGAAAGCGAAAGGGGGCAGATTTTGTCTTTGTGCAATGGAACAGAAGGAGCGGTGTCGGATCGGCAGCCCATTAAACGTAGCACCTGATATTCAGTTCCAGTGCAGTCAATGGATCTGAGTATCAGGCGCTGCAAATAACAGACGGCCGATCCGATACCGCGCATTCTGCTCAACTGCCCGAGCCGAGTTTCTACCCAACATGTGACGCAACGGGGTGAGAGAGCGCACTCCATGCTGTACAGACCATAACCCAACAATGTGAGAGAGCGCACTCCATGCAGTACAGACCATAACCTAACAATGTGAGTGAGCGCACACCATGCTGTACAGACCATAACCCAACAATGTGAGAGAGCGCACTCCATGCTGTACAGACCATAACCTAACAATGTGAGAGAGCGCACTCCATGCTGTACAGACCATAACCCAACAATGTGAGAGAGTGCACTCAATGCTGTACAGACCATAATCCAACAATGTGAGAGAGCGCACTCCATGCTGTAAAGACCATAACCCAACAATCAGAGAGAGTGATCTCCTTGCTGTACAGACCATAACCTAACAATGTGAGAGAGCGATCTCCACGCTGTAAAGACCATTACCGAACAATGTGAGAGAGTGATCTCCATGCTGTACAGACCATAACCCAACAATGTGAGAGGGTGATCTCCATGCTGTACAGACCATAACCCAACAATGTGAGAGAGTGATCTCCATGCTGTACAGACCATAACCCAACAATGTGAGAGGGTGATCTCCATGCTGTACAGACCATAACCCAACAATGTGAGAGAGTGATCTCCATGCTGTGCAGACCATAACCCAACAATGTGAGAGAGTGATCTCCATGCAGTACAGACCTTAACACAACAATGTGAGAGAGCGATCTCCATGCTTTACCGACCATAACCCAACAATGTAAGAGAGTGATCTCCACGCTGTACAGACCATAATCCAACAATGTGAGAGAGCGCACTCCATGCTGTACAGACAATAACCCAACAATGTGAGAGAGTGACCTCCATGCTGGACAACATAACCCAACAATGTGAGAGAGCGACCTCCATGCTGTACAGAACATAACCCAACAATGTGAGAGAGTGATCTCCTTGCTGTACAGAGCATAACCCAACAATGTGAGAGAGCGACCTCCATGCTGTACAGACCATAACCCAACAATGTGAGAGGGTGATCTCCATGCTGTACAGACCATAACCCAACAATGTGAGAGAGTGATCTCCATGCTGTGCAGACCATAACCCAACAATGTGAGAGAGTGATCGTAACACAACAGTGCAGAGCTGATTCGCAGGTGTTTTGATTTGGAGGCACTGGTACATGATAAATGTTGCCCAATGTTTTCAGTCACCCGCATTCTCCTGAAATAGCGCAATAATATTTTACCTCACCACCATTGTCTGTATCTCTTTTCAACAACGATTTCATTCGTCCCTTACCTTCAGTTCCAACATTTGCCACAGATTTTCCTGCCCGCCAATAAACAGCTTTTTAATTTAACAATTATATTTAATTCGGAACTAGATAACTGATACTTCAATACTTTCTTAAAGGTGTTCAGATGGTCCTTTTTCAAAAGAAACAGATTTGGGACATTCTGGAGGTAAATTTGTTGTTTCCTGTTTCTTGCAGTGAACGTGGTGGCGATTGTGATCCTGTCCCGAGGAAAGTGCGGTCTCTCAAAGTGCATCACTCGCTACCTGGTGGCCATGGCAGCGGCGGATCTAATGGTGGTTATCATCGATGTGATATTACAACGGATTAATAGCATGTATTTGCCAATTAGTTTCCTCTCTCTGACTCCGGTCTGCACTGTGAAGTTTGTCGCCTACATTGTCGTTGTAGACTGTTCCGTTTGGTTTACTGCCGCCTTTACATTTGATCGATTTGTAGCAATTTGCTGTCAGAAGCTGCAATCAAAATATTGCACCGAGAAAACAGCGACAGTGGTTATCGCCACCGTGTTTGTGGTGAGCTGTGTGAGGAGTGTTCCCTTTTACTATTTACACGAACCTCTCTTTATCATTGACAACGTGCCCTGGTATTGTTTTTCGACCGCTGATTATTTCACTTCCCCCTGGTGGAAGGCATACGAGTGGATCGACAGCCTCATCACCCCTTTATTACCAATCCTTTTAATTCTGTTGTTCAATGCTCTGACCGTCAGACATATTATAGCGGCAAATCGAGTCCGCAGGGGACTCCGGAACAACAGTGAGAATCAGAATGATGCCGAGATGAAGAATCGGAGAAAATCCATGATCTTGCTTTTCGCTATTTCTGCCAATTTCATACTGTTGTGGATGACGTATGTTGTGCATTCGGTAAACTGGCCAGTGGAAAACTTTTTTTACACAGACAAATATCTCAGTAATCCGACATATATCACACAGCAAGTTGGGTTTATGCTGCTACTGCTTAGTTCCTGCACAAACACTTGTATCTATGGACTGACACAGAGGAAATTCAGAGAGGAGCTGAAGAAAGGGGTGAAATATGTGTTTACACTAAATGGGAAATTATAAGAAAGAAAGAACTTGCATTTCTATCGCACCTTTCACCAGCTCAGGACGTCACAAAGCGCTTTACTGCCAATGACGAACGCGGGATTTCCTTCCTTCTGAGGTCAGAGCTGCCCTCCATATTCCATTGATATTTCCACCGATGTCAGTCCACCTCTCTCCGGTCCAAAGTCCAGTAAACCCGAACTGCTCTTAATCTCACAGTGGACGGGATGATGTCTGACAGACACCATGCTGTCGTTGACGGTCAGTACCTTCCCCTCATGGTACATTCCGAGTGCCCTATTTCGAATTTATTAACTTGTTTCCATTCAAAAGAAAAGAAAGACTTGCATTTCTACCGCGCCTTTCACGAACACTTGACGTCTCAAAGCGCTTAACAGCCAATGAAGTACTTTTGGAGTGAAGTCACTATTGTAATGTAGGAAACATGTCAGCATACCTGCGCACAGCAAACTCCCACAAACAGCAATATGATAATGACCAGATAATCTGCTTTATAGTGATATTGCTTGAACAATAAATATTGGCCAGGACACCGGGGAGAATTCCCCTGCTCGTCTTCGAAATCGTGGCATTGTAATCTTTGGCTTCCAGCCGAGAAGGCAGGCCTGGCCTCGGGTTAATCTCTCATCCGAAAGACGGCACCTCCGACAGTGCCGCACTCTGGACTATCCTGGAGTGTCAATCTAGATTTTTGTGCTCAAGTCTCTTGGAATGGGATTGTGTACCCACAACCTTCTGAGTCGAGAAGCGAGAATGCTGCCCACTGAGCCCCGGCTAATAGATCAACAAGCATTGACTGACATCGACCTGGAGCAGCGTTTACAGCTTCACACATCACTCTGTGGGCAGCTGAAGCGGAAATAGGAGATTCATTATCTTCATCCAGATTTTTTATAATTATGACTAATGGGCACAATATTAAACATGAATTTAACTAACAACTCAACTTCTGTTCCTTGCCCCCATATTGGTTGATATTTAACACGTGTCCCTCTTCTCAGCTTCTGCCCCGTTCTTTCAAAAACGCTATTGTCACCCCTTCCTCAAAAATCCACCCTCAGTCCCTCTCTCCATGCAAACTGCAGCCCCATCTCGAACCTTGCAATCACACCTTTCCTGAAATGTGATGACCAGAACTGAACTCTAGCTGTGGCCGAACTAGTGTTTTATACAGTTACGGCATAACCTGCCTGCTCTTATATTCTGTGCCTCGGCTAATAAAGGAAAGTTTCCGATATGTCTTCTTAAACACCTTATCTACCTGTCCTGCTACCTTCAGGAATCTGTGGACATGCACTCGAAGTTCTTTCTGCTCCTCCACACCTCTCAGTGTCCTAACGTTTACTGCGTATGCCCATGCCTTGTTAGCCCTCCCTAAATGCATTATCTCACACTTCTCCAGATTGAATTCAATTTGCCACTTTTCTTCCCAACTGACCAGTCCATTGATATCTTCCTGCAGTCTACAGCTTTCTTCCTCGCTATTAACCACACGGCCAATTTTTGTATCATCTGTAATCTTCTTAATTATGCGCCTTACATTACAGACTAAATCAATGATGTATTCCACAAAAAGCAAGGACCTAGTACTGAGCCCTGTGGAACCCCACTTGCAATAGCCTTCCAGTCACAAGAACACCGGTTGACCATTACCCGTTGCTTCTCGCCATTGAGTCAATTTTGGATCCAACTTGCCACTTTGCCTTGGATGCCATGAGCTTTTACTTTATTGACCAGTCTGCCATGTGGGACCTTGTCAATTGCCTTGTTAAAATCCATGTAGAGTACATCAAACGCACTACCCTCATCAACCCTCCTTGTTATGTCCTCAAAAATTTCAATCAATTTATTCAGACCCGAGTTTCCCTTTACAATTCATGCTGACTGTCCTTGATTAATCTGTGCCTTTCTTAATGACGATTAATAAACTCCCTCAGAATATTTTCCAATAATTTTCCCCCCCTCCAAGGTTAGGCTGACTGGGCTGTAATTACTCGGTCTATCCCTATCTCCCTTTTTAAACAACAGTACCACGTTAGCAGGCCTGCAGTCATCCTGCACCACAACTGTTGCCAGACAGGTTTGTAAAATGAAGGTCAGAGCCTCCGCTATTTCCTCCGTTCCTTCTCTGTGGTACTTTTTGCTCCCTGAAAGGCGATATACAAATGCAAGTTGGTGTTGTTGTATTTCTCGTTGTAGCATCTGTGTTCAAAAAAGAAGGCACGGGTTAATTAATCTAACTGTAGACAACTCAGATTAACATCGGCAGTGAGCAATTTCTTGAGGGCATAATACGGGATAAAATGAATATTCAGCAGGCAATACATGTCTTGATTACAGGAAAACATGTATAATGTATATCACAAGTGGAGTTGCTCAAATTACCATCGTTCTTTGAAAACATGAAAGATTCTCCTATTAAAGAAAATACAGTTGATTTTTTCCATATTGATTTGAAAACGTTTTTGACACGGAGCGACAGCGGCTCACTTAATATGGTAGTTTGAGAACGAAGTTGGTTCATGACAGGTAACATACAATATTATTTAATAGATAGTATTCAGGCTGGAGGGACAGAGATCACAGTAGTTCACAGCGAAGTCACACTGATTATTTTGGCACCAGCACTGTCCCTAAAGTATAAATGAGCTGGAGTTTTGTATCGGTCAAATTATCAACATTTACATGTGAACGAAATAGAACGCCACTAACGGTAAGCGCTCACTCAGTCCTGACACACGGAGTGTTAGGCTGGATTTTGGGGCTCGAGCCTCTGGAGTGGGGTTCGATGCCCCGACCTTCTGACTCAGAGGTGAGACTTACACCAACTATGTCACGTCTGACAGCTGAGCAATGTCTCCCACTCCCCCCAGAAAGGACAGTGGACATGGTGCACCTGCACGGTAAGTCACTGATGATCATCGGATCATAGCATTCTCAAACACAGAAGGAGGACATTCGGCCTAAATTGCCTTTGCTGGCTCTTTGAAAAACACCTCACTAACTGTGAGCTGGACTGTAAGATGTATGCGTGTAAGAGACCTCAGGAGGATATAGACATTTTGGCCCAGAAATTCACCTCGGGCGGTGGAGGAAACGGGCGCTGCGGATCGGCCGCCCATTGTGCGCAGCGCCTGATATTCAGTTCCTTTGACTGCACACATTTTGCGCCACTGCCCGAGACAAATTTCTAGGCCTTCAGGAGGATACAGTCATTGTAGAAGATCAGGCAGAGAGAAAAGAGAAAACATGGATTGCAGCAAGAAAATGAAATGAATTGGACATCTGAACGAATGGAAGATTTATATTTTTAGATATATATATATATATATGTGTGTGTACAAAGAGGAAGAAAGAAAGAAAGAGAGAAAGAAAGAGCAAGAAAGAGAGAGAGAAAGAAAGAGAGAAAGATAGAAAGAATGAAAGAAAGAATGAAAGAAAGAAAGAAAGAAAGAAAGAAAGAAAGAAAGAAAGAAAGAAAGAAAGAAAGAAAGAAAGAAAGACTTCCATTCCTACAGCGCACTTCCCATCTTCCGAAGCTGCCAGAACTCTTCACAGCCAATGAATTGCTTGTGAATTGCAGTCAATCTTGTTTTTGGAGGGAAATCTGAAAACCAATCCGCCCACAACAAGGTCCCACAAACATGATTTTATTTAACAAAAACATTAAGCACATTTCTTCTTGGGTAAATTCCACAACATTCACAGCTGAAGTTAATTTTCTTTAGGATTCTACTTGGCAATTCGAACATTACAACAGTGACCGCACTTCAACAAGTACTTAATTGGCTATAATGCGCTTTAGAACGTCCTGAGTTTGTGAAAGGCGCTATAGAAATGCAAGTCTTTCTTTCTTTCCTACAATCTTTCGTTCTTTCTACCATAGAAATCGATAGAAGTTAAAACACACAACCAGGGCATTTGGCCCAATCAATCCGTGCTGGCGTTCATGCCCACAAGAGATATTGGTTCTGATGACATTTACTCATACTGTTCCGCCAACCCGTCAACCACCTTTGCGTCATCCACCTATCGATTTAATCTTGATCGTTGACGTGGTTTCGGCCTCAAGCACTAACCAGGAAGTGAATTTCACAGCCCCACAACTATCTGTGGAATGAAGTTTCTGCAGCTCTCTGTTCAGAATCCCTGAAATTATATTATTGCATCCATAACCTCCCGCTCCTGTCCACCCAACTACTGAACCAGTCTGCTTCTATCTTTCCGTCCCATCATTTAATACTTTAAAATCTTCAGTTTAGATTGGCCCGTAATATGTTGTTTTAATGAAAAGAGACCCATGTTATCCGTGCCTTCTGGTGTTCAAGAGAAAGAAGCAGTGCCGGCGATCCACTTCCACCTTAAAGGGCCGAGGGCAGACAAACTAATCTTTAGAACTTGAACTTGATTCTCCCCAGGAGCCAGTTAAAGAACAGTTAGTGAATCAGTTAGTCCTCGCTGTGACATGCGCCTTTCCATCAGACAAACCAATGTGGAAGTTGGGTGGAAAAGTATTGCACTGTAAATAAAACCACCTGATTAAACGGTCATCGGTTAATTTTTAGGCCTAGAATTTTGTCTCGGACGATGGCCCTAAACGGGCAGTATCGGATCGCCCTTTATGTGCAGCCCAGCCAATCCAATCTTTCCTCATAGCTAAAATTCTCCAGACCTGCCAACATTCTCGTAAATCTCATAGTCCTGTAATGTTTTCCCTTCCAGTATTTATTCAATTCCCTTTCGAAAGTTGCTATTGAATCTGCTTCCACCGCCATTTCAGTCAATGCATTCCAGATCACAGCAACTCGCTGTGTAAAAAAAATGTCCTTATCTCCCCCTCTGGTGCTTTTGAGAATTATCTGAAATCTCTGTCCTCTGGTTACCGGCCCTTCTGGAAACAGTTTCTCCATATTGCCTTCACGATTTTGAACACCTCTAATAAATCTCTCCTTAGCCCTCTCTGCTTTAAGGAGAACAACCCCAGCTTCTCCATCTCTCCACATAACTGAAGTCCCCCATCCCTGGAACCATTCTGGTAAATCTCCTCTGCACCCTCTCCAAGACATTGTCCTCCTTCCTAAAGTGTGAAGCCCAGAATTGGAGACAATGCGCCTGCTGGTGCCTAACCAGTGATTTCTAAAGGTAAGGCATAACTTCCTCACTTTTGTACTCTATGCCTCTGTTAATAACGGCGAGGATCCCGTATGCTTTTTAACAGCTTTATCAACTCGTCCTGTTACCTTCAAAGACTTGTGTTGGAGAACCCCAGGACTATCTCCTCCTTCAGGCACTCGTAAATTGCAGCGTTCCGTTTACTTTTAGGCGGGGAATTACAGAACTTAGGCCCAGGCAGCTGAAGGCACAGCGGCCAATGGTGGGATGATGGAAATCAGTGATGTAAGAAAAGTCAGAATCAATGTAGTGCAGAGATCTCGGAAGGTAGAAGACCTAGAGAAGGTAATAGCAATAGGGAGGGGCGAGGCCATGGCGGGCTTTGAACATGAGGATGACAATATTAAACTCCAGGGATTAACGGACCTTGAGCCTGTGTAGCTCAGTGAGCACAAGGGGTGATGGATGAACATAAGAAATAGGAGCAGGAGTAGGCCATTTACCCACTCGAGCCTGCTCCGCCAATCAATAAGATCATGGCTGACCTTGTACATCAACTCCACTTTCCTGCCCTATCCCCATATCCATTGATTCTCCTAATATCCACAAATCTATCGATATATGTCTTGAATATATTCATCGGCTGAGCATCCTCAGACCTATGAGGTAGAGAATTCCAAAGATTCACACTCTCTGGGTGAAGAAATGTCTCCTCATCTGAGTCCTAAATGGCACACACCTTATTCTGAGACTGTGACCGCTGGTTCTAGACTCGCCAGCTAAGGGAAACATCCTCCCTGCATGTACTCTTTCAAGCCCTGTAAGAATTTGGTATGTTTCAATGAGATCTCCTCTCATTCTTCCAAACTCTACACAATATAGAACAAATCTACTTAATCACTCCTCATAGGACAATCCCCCCATCCCAGGAACCAGTCTGGTGAACCTTCGTTGCACTCCCTCTGCGGCAAGATTTGGTCTCCTTAGGTAAGGAGACCAAAAACTGTACACAATACTCCAGGTGTGTTCTCAACTGGGCCCTATATAATTGCAGTAAGACTTCTTTACCCTTATACTCAAATCCTTGTGTAATAAATACCAACATACCATTTGCTTTCCTAATTGATTGCTGTACCTCCATGTTAACGTTCAGTGATTCGTGTACAAGGATACCCAGGTCCCTCTGAACAACAATATTTCCCAATCTCTCATTATTTAAAAAATTGTCTGCTTTCCTAGTTTTCCTACCAAAGTAGAAAACTTCACATTTCTCCACATTATATTCCATTTCCCATGTGCTTGCACACTCAATTAGCCTGTCTATATCCACTTGAATCCACTTTTCAGGATCACTCTCCACAAATAATCAGTGACATGCTCGGGAGTTCCTGCTTCTTTCTGTTTCCTTTTCAGGTTTACAACATTTGACTTTTGTGATTTGTAATTAGGACAGTAAAGTACCTGCCTTAAATCGCCACCCTCAGAAATTCAGTTTGCTGTTGTGTACTATGAACAACGCTTACCTTTGCATAATGTGTCGATCCAGATAGGGATCGAAAGTCCAGTTTAATAATTGCGAAGAGCAGCTGACGGAATCACCGAGCTCGACACGTGGACAAAAGCGGGAGTGTCTGAGAGGGACCCGTGGAATTGGGGATCGGGACTGGTGGAGTGACATCGGGCAAACACGTGATTCCACTCAGAAAAGCAAAGTCTGAAAAGGCCTGAATACTGCACACACTGAGATTTTTTGAGGAAAACAGCGAGAGCGGCGCAGACAGCATCGAAATATTCCATTCAAAGGCTGGAAACTGGACAGAAACGGCAGCTGTGGAATCAGCACCGGGCTGAATGGAAGTGGATACCGAAATTGCAAGGGGCATGTTCGCACTTCTGATGGATCAGTAATGGCGAGTGAGCGCCGCCAGGTGGTAAATGTGCACGGTGCATGTCAACAGCTCTTTTTATTTTTATTTATTCATTCGCGGGATTTGGGCTTTAATGGCAAGGCTAGCATTTGTTGCCAAAACTTTCTTAACTTTGTTCATCTTATAGATGGTAAACACTGCAGCCACGCCGCGCCGGGAGTGGAGGGAGTGAATGAATAATGTGGTAGATGGGTTGCCGATCAAATATTTTAGCAAGTCTGCAATATAATTAATTGCGAATGAGCGCCCCCTGGTGGTTTACTGTACACGGTGCCTGTTACCGGTTCTGCAGTATAAGTGACGGCTAGTATGCGGCCCCTGGTGGTATAATGTGTACGGTGCGTGTCAGCAGATCTTTAGCGATTAACTTGTACTTCTTTCAATTTAGTATCCAGTATTCGCTGCTCAGGATGTGGTCTCCTCAACACTGGGGGACCAAACGCTGATTGGGTAATCGCTTTGTGGAACACCTCTGTTCCGTTCGCAAGCGTGACCCTGAGTTTCCAGTCGCCTGACATTTTATTTCGCTGAGCCACTCCCACACTGACCTCTCTGTCCTTGGCCAGCTGAACTGAAGCTCAGCGGAAGCTTGAGGAACGGCACTTCATCTTTCGATTAGGCACTATACAGCGTTCCAGACTCAACGTCGAGTTCAACAATTTCTGATCATAAACACTGCTCCAATTTTTTTCACTGCAGCTGTTGTTAATGATTCTGCTATTGCCATTTACACCTCCTGTAGACGATTTTGGTCTATTCTCTCATTTCCCTGGCTCTGTACTTGCTTAAAACATGTTACATCTCCAGCTTTTTCATATTTTGATGAAAGTTAATCGACCTGAAACGTTAAATTTATTTCCCTCGCGACTTTCCAGCATTTTCAGTTTTTATTTCAGATTTCCAAAATCCGAAAAATGTTGCTTTCGTATTTACAGAAGTATCAGAAATGGTAAGTGTGCACCCGGGAGGTTGCAGGTGCACGGTGCATGTTAGCAGGTCTGCTGCTTAAGTAATGGTGAGTGTGCGCCCCCTGCTGGTCTAATGTACACGGTGCAGTTAACAGCTCTGCAGTTTCAGTAATGGTGAGTGTGCGCCCCCTGCTGGTCTAATGTGCACTTTGCCTGTTAGCAGGTCTGCTGTATAAATAACGGCGAGTTTGCGCACCCTGCTGGTACATGTTAGCCGGTTTGCAGTATAAGTGAGGATGCTTGTGCGCCCACTCGTTGTTTATTGCAGAAAGTGCGATGCATTCAACCGTTAATGCGCTTGTTCGATATTTTTTTAATGAAATGTTTATCAAGACATTAAGTTCTTGACACTGAAATAATTCAACTCAGCGAGAAAAAATATCAATTCTTACAGCCGATAATTTATTTTACGGGTGGAAGGAATGCCTATTGGGTTACCGAGTGATGGTGAAAAGGTAATTAACTTTTCTTTCATTGAACCAAAGTGTGGTGAAGTTTTAACTTTTCTCATTTGATAGACTGCATTTTAAGGTTTTCGGTTAAAATGTTCTGTGTTTACGACACCAGAGCTCTGTGTGAGAAGCTGGTGAGTGTAACAGGGTCAGCGCTGAATGCAGGAGCTCCTCTGACAGTCTCTCTCACTGATGTGTGGGGTGATGTGGGCGGGGGAGGGTTCATTAACAGCTGAAGTCTGTTTGTGGTTCATTCAATGCAGAAAGTTCCTTCCAAACGTGTTTATGATCGACAGCTGCAAACGACTGCTTTGTCTCAGATCACATTAAGTTAATCAATCCCGGATCATTCCGTGTCTGTTTAAAGGGATTTGTTGTCAGTCCAGGATCATTCTGTACATGTTTGAAGTGGTTTACTGTCGGTCCTGGTCGTTCTGTGTCTGTTAAAGGGGCTGTAACAGTCCTGGATCATTCTGCGTCTGCTTAAAATGGGTTTGCTCTCAGTCCCCGATCATTCAGTCCCGGAACATAAGAACAGAAGAATTATGAGTAGGAATAGGTAATACGGCCGATCGAACCTGCTGCGCCATTCAATGAGATCATGGCTGAACTGCTACATCAACGTTATTCCCCCCGCCCATCCCCATAGCATTTGAATCTCTTATTGCCCAAAAATATATCGACCTCAGTCTTGAATATACTCGTCGACTGAGCATCCACAATTCTCTGGGGTAGTGAATTCCAATGATATACAACCCTCGGAGAGAAGAAATGTCTCCTGATCTCAGTCCTTAATGGCCGACCCATTCACCTGGGAGTAAGGCTCGTAGTTCTACACTCTCCAGCCAGGAGATGCAGCTGCTCACCATCTACCCTGTCAAACCCTCTAAGAATTGTATACCTTTCCATGAAATCAGTTCTAATTCTTTAAAACTACAGAGCGTATAGGCCCTTTCTACTCAATCTCTCTTCATATGACAGCCTTCTCATCTCTGGAATCAATCCAGCGAAGCTTCTTTGCACCACCTCCAAGGCAATTATGTCCTTCCTTAGATAAGCAAACCAACATTGTACATAGTACTCCAGGTGTGGCCTCACCAAAGACGAATATATTTGCAGCAATACTTCCTTACTCTTATACTCCAACCCCCTTGCAATAAAGGCTAACATACCATATCTGTTCCTAATTGATTGCTGTTCCAGCATGTTAACTTTCTGTGATTTGTGTACACGGACCCGCAAATCGCTCTGAATAGCAACACTCACTAGTCTCTCATCTTTTAAAAAAATCAACTTTTCCATTCATCCGACCAATGTGGATAATTTCACACACCCCCATTATACTCCATCTGTCAACTTCTTGCCAAATCACTTAACTGGTCTATATCCTTTTTTAAGCCTCTTTACCTTCGCCTCACCCTTTATTTTCCTACCGAGCTTTGTATCGTCAGCAAACTTGAATATATTACACTCGGCCCCTCATCTAAGTAATTGATATAGATTGTAAATAGCTTAGGGTCAAGAACTGATCTTTCAGCTCTCCACTCGTTACAACCTGCCATTCCAAAAATGTTTCATTTATTCCTGCCCTATGCTTTCTGTCCGTTAGCAAATCCTCAGTACATACTAATATATTACATCCAATACCATGAGCACTAATCTTATGTAACAACCTCTTGCGTGGTACCTTATCGAATGCGTTATGAAAATCCAAATATACTACATCCACTGGTTCTCCCTCATCTACCCTGCTAGTTGAACCCTCAAAAACCTCTAACAGATTTGTGTAACACGATTTCCCATTTCATGAAACAGTGTTGACTCTGCCTAATCATATTCTGATTTTCCAACTGCCTTGTTACCACGTCCTTACTAATATATTCTAGCATTTTCCCAATGCTTGATCTCAGGATAACTGACATACAATTTCCTGTTTTCTCTGTCCATCCTTTCTTGAACAGCGGGGTATAATTCCCTGCCTTCCAATGCAGGGGGACCGCTCTCGAATCTGGGGAATTCTGGAAGATCCAAACCATCCTCTGCTAATAGCTGCTTTGTGTGTCAGCTGTGGCTCAGTTGGTAGCAACCTCGCATCTGAGTCAGAATGTTGTGGATTCCTAGTCCCACTCCAGAGACCTGAGGACTAAAATACAGGCTGACCTTCAATGCAATACTGAGGGAGTGCTGCACTGTCGGAAGTGCCGTCTTTCAAATGAGATGTTAAACTGTTGGCCCCGTCTGTTTCTCGCAGTTGGATGTAAAAGATCCCATCCCACTATTTCGAAGAAGGGGAATTATCCCCAGTGTCCACACTCAACATCATTACAACAGATGATCTAGTCATTATCACATGACAGTTTGTGGAAGCTTGCTGTGCGCAAATTGGCTGTTGCTTTTCCAACACTACAAGTGACTACACTTCAAAAAGCACTTCATTGACTGTAAAGTGCTATTGCACTATATATGACGTCATTCCCTATAAAACTAAAGCCATCAGGTACAAGGGATATGTCTGTTATTAGTCCCATTAATTTCTCCATTACGTTTTCTTTAATAATATTAATTCCTTTAAGTTGCTCATGCTCATTAGACCATTGGTTCCCCACAATTTCTGGTGTGTTATTTGAGCCTACTAATGTGAAGACGGATGCACGATATTTGTTTAACTTCTCTCCACAATTTCCTGTTCCCCCATTATAACTTCTGCTCTCTCTGCTTCTGAGGGACCCACGTTTACTTGTGCTAATCGCTTCATTTTTATGTACTTTAAAAGCTTACAATTTGTTTTTATATTTTTTTCTAGTTGAGTCTCATATTCTATTATATCACAGAATCCCCACAGTGCAGATAGAGGCCATTTCGGCCCATCGAGCCTGCACCGACACATATCCCAACCTAACCCCATGTATTTAATCCCCCCCTAACACTAAGGGTCAATTTTTCATAGCCAAATTACCTAACCCGCACATCTTTGGACTGTGGGAGGAAACCGGAGCACCCGGAGAAAACCCACGCAGACACGGGGAGAATGTGCAAACTCCACACAGACAGTCACCCGAGGCCGGATTCGAATCCGGGGCCCTGGCGCTGTGAGGCAACAGTGCTAACCACTATGCCACCGTGTATCCCTCTTTATCAAACTCTTGATCATCCATTGCTGAAATTTAAAAATCTCTTAATCCATAGGATTACTATTCTTTTGTCAGTCCATGCCCACTTGCAACAAGACCTGGACGACTTTCAGACTTAGGCTGATAAGTGGCAGGTAACATTCACTCCACAGAAGTGCCCGGCAATGACTATCTCCAACAAGTGGGAGACAAACAACCTCCCCTTGACATTCAACGGTATTACCATCGCCGAAACCCCGAAAATTAAGATCCTGGGGGTCACCATTGACCAGAAAATTAACTGGACCAGCCACTTAAATACAGTGGCAACAAGGGCAAGTCAGAGGCTGGGTATTCTGCGGCGAGTGTCTCACCTCCTGACTCCCGAAAACCTTTCCACCATCTACAAGTCACAAGTAAGGAGTGTGATGGAATACTCTCCACTTGCCTGGATGAGTGCAGCTGCAACAACACTCAAGAAGCTCTACACCATCCAGGACAAAGCAGCCCGCTTGATTGGCACGCCATCCAGCACCTTAAACATTGACTCCCTTCGCAACCAGTCAGCTATCGCAGCTGAAAACATATCACTTTTACAAAAGATGCAGATACAGAATGACCACCGAATCATAGAATCATAGACAGGTTCGAGCACAGAAGGATAACATTCGGCCCATCGAGCCCGTGCCAGCTCTCTGCAAGAGTACTTCAGCTGGACCCACTCCCCCGCCCTTTCCCCATAGCCCTGCAATTTTTATTCCTTCAGTTACTTGTCAAAATCCCCTTTGAAAGCCATGATTGAGTCTGCCTCCACCACCCTTTCAGACAGTGCTTTCCAGATCCTAACGACTCGCTGCGCAAAAAAAGTTTTTCCTCATGTCGCCTTTGGTTCTTCTGCCAATCACCTTAAATCTCTGTCCTCTGCTTTTTCATACTTCCGCTAATGGGAACAGTTTGTCTCGATCAACTCTGTCCAGACCCCTCATGATATTGAAATGGCCCAGGACTGAGATTATCCGTATTAACAGCACAACCCTTTTAAACAGTCACAGAATGATCCGGGACTGACAGCACATCCCTTGAATAAAGGAGAATATGATGGTATGAGAGCAGAATTGATTAAAGTGGACTGGGAAAATAGATTAAAGGGTAAGACGGTACATGAGCAGTGGTGTTCATTTAAGGAGTTATTTTACAACTTTCAAAAGAAATATATTCCACTGAGGAAAAAAGGGTGTAAAAGAAATTACAGCCATCCGTGGCTAAGTAAAGAAATTAAGGATAGTATCCGACTAAAAACAAGGACATATAAGGTAGCCAAACTTAGTGGGAGGATAGAAGATTGGGAAGTCTTCAAAAGACAGCAAAAAGTAACTAAAGGATTGATTAAGAAAGGGAAGATAGATTATGAAAATAAATTAGCAAAAAATATAAAAACAGATAGCAAGAGTTTCTATAGTTATATAAAAAGAAAAAGGGTGGCTAAGGCAAACGTAGGTCCCTTAGAGGATGAGACCAGGAAATTAATGGTGGGAAACACGGAGATGGCAAAAATGCTGAACAAATATTTTGTTTCAGTCTTTACGGTAGAGGACACTAAGAATATCCTAACACTGGACAAACAGGGGGCTCTAGGGGGGGAGGAGCTACATACGATTAAAATCACTAAGGAATTGGTACTCAGTAAAATAATGGGACTCAAGGCGGATAAATCACCTGGACCTGATGGCTTACATCCTAGGTTCTTGAGGGAAGTGGCGGTAGGGATTGTGGATGCATTGGTAATAATTTTCCAAAACTCCCTGGACTCAGCAAAGATCCCGGCAGACTGGAAAACTGCTAATGTAACACTCTTATTTAAAAAGGGCAGTAGACAGAAGGCTGGAACCTATAGACCGGTTAGCCTAACATCTGTGGTAGGTAAAATTTTGGAGTCCATTATTAAGGAGACAGTAACGGGACATTTGGATAATCATAATTTAATAGGACAAAGTCAGCATGGTTTTATGAAGTGGAAGTCATGTTTGACAAATTTGCTGGAGTTCTTTGAGGAAGTAACATACAGAGTGGATAAAGGGGAACCACCAGTGGATGTGATGTATTTAGACTTACAAAAGGCATTTGACAAGGTGACACACAAAAGATTATTGCTTAAGATATAAAATCACGGGATTGGGGGTAATATTGTGGCATGGATAGAGGATTGGCTATCTAACAGAAGGCAGAGAGTTGGGATAAATGGTTCATTCTGAGACTGGCAATCAGTCACTAGTGGTGTTCCGCAGGGGTCAGTGCTGGGTCCCCAACTCTTTACAATCTATATTAACGATTTGGAGGAGGGGACCGAGTGTAATATATCAAAGTTTGCAGATGATACTAAAAATAGTAGAGCAAGTTATTATCTTAATGGCAAGAAACTGGAAAGTACTGAAGTACAAAGGGATCTGGGTGTCCTGGTGCACGAAACTCAAAAGATTAGTATGCAGGTGCAGCAAATGTTTAAGAAGGCCAATGGAATGTTGGCTTTCATTGCTAGGGGGATAGAATATAAAAATAGGGAGGTATTGCTTCAGTTGTACAAGGTATTGGTGAGACCGCACCTGGAATACTGCATACAGTTTTGGTGTCCATACTTAAGAAAAGACATACTTGCTCTCGAGTCAGTACAAAGAAGGTTCACTCGGTTAATCCCGGGGATGAGGGGATGGACATATGAGGAGAGGTTGGGTAGGTTGGGACTCTACTCATTGGAGTTCAGAAGAATGTGAGGCGATCTTATTGAAACATATAAGATTGTGAAGGGGTTGGATCGGGTGGATGCGGGGAGGATGTTCCCGATGATGGGTGAAACTAGAACTAGGTGGCATAGTCTTAGAATAAGGGGCTGCACTTACAAAACTGAGATGAGAAGAAACTACTTCTCTCAGAGGGTGATAGGTCCATGGAATATGCTGCCCCAAAAAGCTGTAGAAGCTACATCATTACATAAATTTAAAACAGAAATAGACAGTTTCCTAGAAGTAAAGGGAATTAAGGGTTACGGGGAGCGGGCAGGAATTTGGACATGAGTCTAGGTTCGGATCGGTCATGGCACTGTGGGTAGCTTAGCGGGCCCAGGGGCCGTATAGCCTGATCCTGCTCCCATTTCGTGTGTGCAATTCTGTTAGGTTCAGGAGTTGGTTCTGTGATAGTAGATTGGCGGTTAGGATCAGATCAGCCATGATCTTATTGAATGGCGGAGCAGGCTCGAGGGGCCAATTGGCCTACTCCTGCTCCTATTTCTTATGTTCTTATGTTCTTATATTGCACAGACAGAAGGATCTCCTACATTGACAGAGGGAAGTCCTGCACAGATACACTGAGCCCCTACACTGTCAAAGATAATTCCTACATAGACACAGGGATCTCCTACACTGACACCGTGAGCTCCTTCACAGACTCTGGGAGACCCTACACTGACACAGGGAGCTCCTACACTTACAGAGGGAGCTCCGACGCAGATACAGGGAACTCCTACACAGACAGAGGGCGCTCCTACACAGATACAGTGAACTCCTACACAGACAAATTGCGCTCCTACACTGACACAGGGAGCTCGTACACAGACAGAGGGTGCTCCTTCACAGACACAGGGAGCTCCTACAGTGACACAGGGAGCTCCGACACTGACAGACTGAGCTCCTACACAGTTAGAGGGAACTCCTACACAGACAAATTGCGCTCCTACACTGACACAGGGAGCTCCTACACAGACAGAGGGAGCGCCTTTACTGACAGAGGGAGCTCCTACACAGACACAGTGAGCTCATACACTTACACAGGGACCTCCTACATTGACAAATTGAGCTCCTACACAGATATAGGTAGCTCTAATTTGACACATGGAGTTCCTACACTGACACAGTGAGAGCCTTCTCAGACACAGGGAGCTCCTACACTGACCCAGGGAGCTCGTACACTGAAACAGGGAGCGCGAACACTGAAACAGGGAGCTCCTACACTGACATAGGGAGCTCCTACACTGACACAGACAGATCGTACACTGACACAGGGAGCTCCTACGCTGACACTGTGAGCTCTTTCACAGAAACAGGAGCTCCTACACATAACAGGGAGCTGCTAAACAGACACAGAGAGCTCCTACACAGATACAGGCAGCTCTTACATATAACAGGGAGCTCCTAAACAGACACAGGCAGCTCCTACACATAACAGGGAGCTCCTAAACAGACACAGGGAGCTCCTACACATAACAGGGAGCTCCTACACAGACACAGGGAGCTCCTACACAGACACAGGGAGCTCCTACACTGATAAGGGAGCTCACACACTGACACACTGAGCTCACACACGGACAAATCGAGCTCATACACTGGCACAGGGAGCTCCTTCACTGACACACGGAGCTCCTACACACACACTGGGAGGTCCTACACTGACACAGGGATCTCCTACAACGACACATGGAGCTTCTACACTGACGCAGCGAGCTCCTGCACAGACACAGGGAGCTCCTACACTGACAGTGGGTGCTCCTACACAGATACACGGAACTCCTACTTAGACAAAGGGCGCTCCTAAACTCACACAGAGAGCTCCTACACTGACACTGGGAGCTCCTACACAGAAACTGGAGCTCCAACAAAGACACAGGGATATTCTACACACACAAAGGGAGCTCCTGCACTGGCACAGGGAGATCATACACTGACACAGGTAGCTCTAACACTGACACATGGAGCTCATACACTCACAAAGAGAGCTCCTACACTGACACTGGGAACTGCTACACAGAAACTGGAGCTCCAACAAGGACAAAGAGAGATCCTACACACAAAAAGGGAGCTCCTACACAGACACAGTGAGATCCTAAACTGTCACAGAGAATTCCTACATAGACACAGGGATCTCCTACACTGACACAGGGAGCTGCTCCACAGGCACAGGGAGCTCCTACACAGACACAGGGAGCTGGTACACAGATATAGGGAGCTCCTACACTGACACAGGGAGTTCCTACACTGACACAGCGAGCTCCTACAATGACAAAAGGAAGCTGGTACACAGACACAGGGAGCTACTACACTGACACAGGAAGTTCCTGCACTGACACAGCGAGCTGCTACACTGACACAGGGAGTTCCTACACTGACATAGCGAGCTCATACACTGACACAGTGAGCTTCTGTATAGACACAGGGAGTTCATACACAGACACAGGGAGCTCCTACACTGACAAAGTTGGCTCCTACACCAACACACTGATCTCTTACACTGACACAGGAGTTCCTACACTGATGCAGGGAGCTCCTACACTGACACAGGTCGCTCCTACACTGACATAGTGATCTATTGCACAGACACAAGGATCTCCTACAATGACAGAGGGAAGTCCTGCACAGATACAGTGAGCCCCTACACTGTCACAGGGAATTCCTACATAGACACAGGGATCTCCTACATTGATACAGGGAGCTCCTACACAGAAAAAGGGAGCTCCTACACTGACATAGAGATCTATCTATCTATCTATCTATCTATCTATCTATCTATCTATCTATCTATCTATCTATCTATCTATCTATCTATCTATCTATCTATCTATCTATCTATCTATCTATCTATCTATCTATCTATCTATCTATCTATCTATCTATCTATCTATCTATCTATCACTGAGTGCGAGTCAGCAGAGAGTGCTGAGTTTGGGTAAGTGTGAGAGTCCTTTAATAGTTAGTTCTCTTTAAATCCTTCTTGATAAGAGTACTTAAGCAGTTTAAGTGAAGGGGCTAAGTTAAATATTTGGGATTCTGCTGGTTGAAGAAGAGTAAAAGAAGGTTACACTGCAGTAGGAGTAAATTGGCACAGCAGGCAGTGGAAACCAGTTTTCTAATCAATCAGCAGGGGTGACTCGTTTGGCTATAAACAAACAAACGGTAGCAAGAACTGAGTGCGAGTCAGCAGAGAGTGCTGAGTTTGGGTAAGTGTGAGTTCGGGTGAGTGGTGTGTAGGGTGCTCTTTTCAAACTTTGAATCTGTGGGTTGTAGTTAATAAGTCTTTCTGGCGCAGAGTGACTGTTGGTAAACCATTTAACTGATGTAATTTAGAGGGATTGATTTAATTCAAATCCAATTAATTAGAGGGCATACTAGCCTCTATAATCGGGCAGAGAGTGTCCATAACTAACAATAAAATGTTTTATTAATTACATAGAATGGAGCAGGTGATGTGTTACTGTTGCGAGTTGTGGGAGCCGGTGGACCCCATTGAGGCTCACGGTGATTACATCTGTGATAAGTGTCTGCTGCTACAGGAACTCCAGCTCCTTGTTGATGAGCTGGAGTCTGAGCTTCAGACACTGCGACACATCAGGGAGGGGGAGAAGTACCTGGACTCTGTGTTTCAGGAGGTGGTCACACCTATGAAGTTAATTAATTCAGATGTAGCTCATGGTCAGGGACAGGACGGTGAGACTACGAGTGAGGCAGGTACAGGGATCCAGGAGGTAGTGTTGGAGGAGCCGCAGCCCTTGCTCTTATCCAACAGGTTCGTGGTTCTTACTCCCTGTGGGAACAGGAGCAGGGACTGCAGGGAGGATGAGCAACCTGGCCACAGCAACGTGGAACGGGGGGCCATTCAAGTGGGGGGAGTAAATAGAAATGTTGTAGTGGTAGGGGATAGTATTATTAGGGGGATAGATAGAGTTCTCTGTAGCCGAGAGCGAGAGTCCCGTAGGCTGTGTTGCCAGTCCGGTGCCAGGTTTAAGGACATCTCCTCTGGGCTGGAAAGAAACATGCAGTGGGAGGGGGTGGATCCAGTTGTCGCAGTCCATGTTGGTACAAACGACGTAGATAGGACAAGTAAGCCTGTTCTGTTAAAGGAGTATGAGCAGCTAGGGGTCAAATTAAAAAACAGAACCTCAAGGGTAATAATCTCTGGATTATTACCTGAGCCAGGAGCGAATTTGGCTAGGACAAATAAAATTAGAGAGTTAAATGAGTGGCTCAAATTCTGGAGTTGCAGAAAGGGGTTTTGCTTCCAGGGACACTGGCACCAGTACTGGGGCAGGAGGGAGCTGTTCCGTTGGGACGGGCTTCACTTGGCCAGTGCTGGGACTAGAGTCCTGGCGGATCATATAACTAGGGCTGTAGAGAGGGCTTTAAACTAACTAGTGGGGGGGAGGTTCCTATAGAGCAAATAATAAAAATGCCAACAGAGAAGGTCATAGACTTAGGTAGCAGTGGGGAAATTAAAAACCAGAGTGTGTCAGGAAGGGGCAGAAGGTATGGAGTAAAAGGTAAATAATAAAAAGGGCAAAAGCAGGAACTAAGTGTCACAAAACATATTTGAAAGTTCTCTATCTGAATGCACATAGCATTCGCAACAAAATAGATGAGTTAATGGCACAAATAACTACATATGGGTATGATCTTGTGGCCATTACAGGAACATGGCTGCAGGGTGACAATGCCTGGGAATTAAACATACCAGTTTATTTCACGATCAGGAAGGACAGGCAGGAAGGAAGGGGAGGTGGGGTGGCTATGTTAATAAAGGAAGGAATCACTGTAATACAGAGAAATGATATTGGGTCAAAAGATCAGGATAATGAAACAGTTTGGGTGGAGATAAGGAATAATAAGGGGAAAAAAACACTTGCGGGCGTAGTCTATAGGCCTCCGAACAGTTGCAACTCTGTTGGACGGAGTATCAATCAGGAAATAGTTGAGGCTTGTAATAAGGGAACATCTATAATTATGGGGGATTTTAACTATCATATTAATTGGACAAATCAAATTGGGCAGGGCTGCCTTGAGGATGAGTTCATTGAGTGTATTAGGGATGGGTTTCTTGAGCAGTATGTAACTGAACCGACCTGGGGGCAAGCAATCTTAGATCTAGTCCTGTGCAACGAGACAGGATTAATTAAGAATGTCCTAGTAAAGGATCCCCTTGGAATGAGTGAACATAACATGGTTGAATTCCATATTCAGTTAGAGGGTGAGAAGGTTGGATCTCAAACAAGCGTGCTAAGCTTGAATAAAGGAGACTGTGAAGGTATGTGAGCGGAATTGAGTAGAGTGGATTGGGAAAATAGATTAAAGGGTAAAACGGTACATGATCAGTGGTGTACATTTAAGGAGTTATTTTACAACTTGCAAAAAAAAATATTCCACTGAGAAGAAAAGGGTGTGAAAGAAAAGGCCGTCATCCGTGGCTAAGTAAAGAAATTAAGGATAATATTCGACTAAAAACAAGGGCTTTTAAGGTAGCCAAATCTAGTGGGAGGATAGAGGATTGGGAAAACTTTAAAAGACCGCAAAAAATAACAAAAAGATTGATTAAGAAAGGGAAGATAGATTATGAAAGTAAATTAGTAAAAAATATAAAAACAGATAGTAAGAGTTTTTATAGTTATATAAAAAGAAAAAGGGTGGCTAAAGTAAATGTTGGTCCCTTAGAGGATGAGACCGGGAAATTAATGGTGGGAAATATGGAGATGGCAAATACACTGAAGGAATATTTTGTATCAGTCTTTACAGTAGAGGATATAAAGAATATCCGAAAACACTGGACAAACAGGGGGCTATGGGGGGGGGGAGGAGCTAAACACGATCAAAATCACTAAGGAAGTGGTACTCGGTAAAATAATGGGACTCAAGGCGGATAAATCACCTGGACCTGATGGCTTACATCCTAGGTTCTTGAGGGAAGTGGCTGTAGGGATTGTGGATGCATTGGTAATAATTTTCCAAAACTCCCTGGACTCAGCAAAGATCCCGGCAGACTGGAAAACTGCTAATGTAACACCCTTATTTAAAAAGGGCAGTAGACAGAAGGCTGGAAACTATAGACCGGTTAGCCTAACATCTGTGGTAGGTAAAATTTTGGAGTCCATTATTAAGGAGACAGTAACGGGACATTTGGATAATCATAATTTAATAGGACAAAGTCAGCATGGTTTTATGAAGTGGAAGTCATGTTTGACAAATTTGCTGGAGTTCTTTGAGGAAGTAACATACAGAGTGGATAAAGGGGAACCACCAGTGGATGTGATGTATTTAGACTTACAAAAGGCATTTGACAAGGTGACACACAAAAGATTATTGCTTAAGATATAAAATCACGGGATTGGGGGTAATATTGTGGCATGGATAGAGGATTGGCTATCTAACAGAAGGCAGAGAGTTGGGATAAATGGTTCATTCTGAGACTGGCAATCAGTCACTAGTAGTGTTCCGCAGGGGTCAGTGCTGGGTCCCCAACTCTTTACAATCTATATTAACGATTTGGAGGAGGGGACCGAGTGTAATATATCAAAGTTTGCAGATGATACTAAAAATAGTAGAGCAAGTTATTATCTTAATGGCAAGAAACTGGAAAGTACTGAAGTACAAAGGGATCTGGGTGTCCTGGTGCACGAAACTCAAAAGATTAGTATGCAGGTGCAGCAAATGTTTAAGAAGGCCAATGGAATGTTGGCTTTCATTGCTAGGGGGATAGAATATAAAAACAGGGAGGTATTGCTTCAGTTGTACAAGGTATTGGTGAGACCGCACCTGGAATACTGCATACAGTTTTGGTGTCCATACTTAAGAAAAGACATACTTGCTCTCGAGTCAGTACAAAGAAGGTTCACTCGGTTAATCCCGGGGATGAGGGGATGGACATATGAGGAGAGGTTGGGTAGGTTGGGACTCTACTCATTGGAGTTCAGAAGAATGTGAGGCGATCTTATTGAAACATATAAGATTGTGAAGGGGTTGGATCGGGTGGATGCGGGGAGGATGTTCCCGATGATGGGTGAAACTAGAACTAGGTGGCATAGTCTTAGAATAAGGGGCTGCACTTACAAAACTGAGATGAGAAGGAACTACTTCTCTCAGAGGGTGATAGGTCCATGGAATATGCTGCCCCAAAAAGCTGTAGAAGCTACATCATTACATAAATTTAAAACAGAAATAGATAGTTTCCTAGAAGTAAAGGGAATTAAGGGTTACGGGGAGCGGGCAGGAATTTGGACATGAGTCTAGGTTCGGATCGGTCATGGCACTGTGGGTAGCTTAGCGGGCCCAGGGGCCATATAGCCTGATCCTGCTCCTATTTCGTGTGTGCAATTCTGTTAGGTTCAGGAGTTGGTTCTGTGATAGTGGATTGGCGGTTAGGATCAGATCAGCCATGATCTTATTGAATGGCGGAGCAGGCTCGAGGGGCCAATTGGCCTACTCCTGCTCCTATTTCTTATGTTCTTATGTTCTTATATTGCACAGACAGAAGGATCTCCTACATTGACAGAGGGAAGTCCTGCACAGATACACTGAGCCCCTACACTGTCACAGATAATTCCTACATAGACACAGGGATCTCCTACACTGACACCGTGAGCTCCTTCACAGACTCTGGGAGACCCTACACTGACACAGGGAGCTCCTACACTTACAGAGGGAGCTCCGACGCAGATACAGGGAACTCCTACACAGACAGAGGGCGCTCCTACACAGATACAGTGAACTCCTACACAGACAAATTGCGCTCCTACACTGACACAGGGAGCTCGTACACAGACAGAGGGTGCTCCTTCACAGACACAGGGAGCTCCTACAGTGACACAGGGAGCTCCGACACTGACAGACTGAGCTCCTACACAGTTAGAGGGAACTCCTACACAGACAAATTGCGCTCCTACACTGACACAGGGAGCTCCTACACAGACAGAGGGAGCGCCTTTACTGACAGAGGGAGCTCCTACACAGACACAGTGAGCTCATACACTTACACAGGGACCTCCTACATTGACAAATTGAGCTCCTACACAGATATAGGTAGCTCTAATTTGACACATGGAGCTCCTACACCGACACAGTGAGAGCCTTCTCAGACACAGGGAGCTCCTACACTGACCCAGGGAGCTCGTACACTGAAACAAGGAGCGCCGACACTGAAACAGGGAGCTCCTACACTGACATAGGGAGCTCCTACACTGACACAGACAGATCGTACACTGACACAGGGAGCTCCTACACAGACAGAGGGAGCGCCTTTACTGACAGAGGGAGCTCCTACACAGACACAGTGAGCTCATACACTGACACAGGGAGATCCTAAACGGGCACAGGATCTCCTACACTTACACAGGGACCTCCTACATTGACAAATTGAGCTCCTACGCAGATATAGGTAGCTCTAATTTGACACATGGAGCTCCTACACCGACACAGTGAGAGCCTTCTCAGACACAGGGAGCTCCTACACTGACCCAGGGAGCTCGTACACTGAAACAGGGAGCGCCGACACTGAAACAGGGAGCTCCTACACTGACATAGGGAGCTCCTACACTGACACAGACAGATCGTACACTGACACAGGGAGCTCCTATGCTGACACTGTGAGCTCTTTCACAGAAACAGGAGCTCCTACACATAACAGGGAGCTGCTAAACAGACACAGAGAGCTCCTACACAGATACAGGCAGCTCCTACACATAACAGGGAGCTCCTAAACAGACACAGGGAGCTCCTACACAGACACAGGCAGCTCCTACACATAACAGGGAGCTCCTACACATAACAGGGAGCTCCTAAACAGACACAGGGAGCTCCTACACCTAACAGGGAGCTCCTACACATAACAGGGAGCTCCTACACAGACACAGGGAGCTCCTACACAGACACAGGGAGCTCCTACACAGACACAGGGAGCTCCTACACATAACAGGGAGCTCCTACACATAACAGGGAGCTCCTACACAGACACAGGGAGCTCCTACACAGACACAGGGAGCTCCTACACATAACAGGGAGCTCCTACACATAACAGGGAGCTCCTACACAGACACAGGGAGCTCCTACACAGACACAGGGAGCTCCTACACATAACAGGGAGCTCCTACACATAACAGGGAGCTCCTACACAGACACAGGGAGCTCCTACACAGACACAGGGAGCTCCTACACAGACACAGGGAGCTCCTACACATAACAGGGAGCTCCTACACAGACACAGGGAGCTCCTACACAGACACAGGGAGCTCCTACACATAACAGGGAGCTCCTACACATAACAGGGAGCTCCTACACAGACACAGGGAGCTCCTACACAGACACAGGGAGCTCCTACACAGACACAGGGAGCTCCTACACATAACAGGGAGCTCCTACACAGACACAGGGAGCTCCTACACAGACACAGGGAGCTCCTACACTATCAAAGTGCGTTCTTACACAGATACGGGTAGCTCCTACACTGTCACAGGACGGCCCTAACCTGACACAGTGAGCTCCTACACAGACAGAGGGAGCTCCTACACTGATACAGGGAGCTTATTAAAAACACAGGCGCCCCAATACAGACACAGTGAGCTCCTACACTGACAAATAATGCTCCTACACAGATATAGGGAGCTCTAAACTGATACAAGGAGCTTCTACACTTAAACAGGGAGAGCCTAGTCAGACAAAGAGAGCTCCTACACTGACACAGTGATTTCATACACAGACACAGTGATCTCCTACACTGTCACAGGGAGTTCCTACACAGACACAGGAATCTCTTACACTGACACAGGGAGCTCCTGCACTGACACAGGAATCTTCTACACTGACACAGGGTCTCCTACACTGACACAGGGAGCTCCTACACTGACACAGGGATTTCCTACACTGATAAGGGAGCTCACACACTGACACACTGAGCTCACACACGGACAAATCGAGCTCGTACACTGGCACAGGGAGCTCCTTCACTGACACAGGGAGCTCCTACATTGCCAAAGGGAGCTCATACACTGTCACAGAGAGATGTTACACAGACACAGGGAGCACATACATTGACACAGAGAGCACCTACACTGACACAGGGATGTCCTACGCACACACAGGGTGCTCATACAGATACACATGGAGCTCCTACTCTGCCAAAGTGAGCTCATACACTGACACAGAGAGCTCCTACACTGACACAGGGAGATCCTACAATTACACAGTGAGCTCCTACACAGACATAGATCCTGGAAAGTTACGTCACCTCCTGCTCCATCACAACCGCTTGATCACTGTTGAACCCAACGCCTTCGCTGCGTTGGACAATCTTCAAACACTTGTCTTTAGCTCCAATAAACTCCAAAATTTCTCCCATTTGGTGAGCGCCGTCTCTGGGCTCAGTAATCTGATGCTCCTGGATCTGGGCCACAGCCAACTGGCCTCCCTGCAACATCGCACCACCCTCCCACCTTCTCTCAGTTCCCTCTACCTCTCTAACAACTCTCTCACAAACTTTGACTGAAAACGGAACTTCTTCAACATCATTCTCAAGTTGGATCTGTCCAGTAATAAACTCTCCGATGCTTTGGAATTTTCTAACGTTGACCTGAGGAACATCTCGTGTTTGATCAACAGGAACAACCCCTTAAATGTCACCGAGTTTCTCAAATCTGCAAACCTGGATCTACAGAAGGTGCAATACTCTGGGTTAAGGCTGCAAGGTCAGAGTCAGCTGTCCAACCTGTGCCACTATCTGCGTCACAGGTCCATGAAGCGCCTGGTCCTGCAAAACAATTAGATCTCACACACCAACTATGACCACCTGCTAAAAGTCACATCCACATCTCAAGCCTTGCATACATTAACAGCTGTTCAACTATGGTAGGCACATCTGCCAAACACATAGATGCTCACTCACTCACACGCTTTACTTTTTCTTGGAGGACAAGTTTGCTCACAACAGGTGAGAGCAGCTACGAACGGCAGGAGTCGATGCGGACCTGCACCCGCTTACAGACCTGGAGGAGCGAGTGGTCCCCATCATTGGAGCCCAGGTCGTGGGCGCTGTGGCCTTCAGAGACGTGGAAACCCTTGGGGACAACAACGGTATGTTCATCACCTCGCACTCTTCTCTCAAACCACATCACCCTCACACCACATGCCTTTCCCACTTTCCATCTAAGTATAATATTTTCATTCCCTGCCAACACAACGCAACAGCTTAGTGCTGTAATGGAGTCAGTAGTTGCTGCCATCCAATCTCAAACTGCTCTCCTGCAGTATCTCACCTCCTGACTCCCCTAAGCGTTTCCAACATCTACAAGGCACAAGTAAGGAGTGTGTTGGTGTTTTCTCTACTTGCCTGGATGAGTGCAGCTCCAACAACACGCAAGAAGCTAGACACCATCCAGTACAAAGCAGCCCGCTTGATTGGTAACCTATCCACCACCTTAAACATTCACACCCTCCACCACTGGTGCACCGTGGCTGCAGTGTGTACCATCTGCAAGAGGCACAGCAGCAACTCGCCAAAGCTTCTTCGGCCGCACCTCCGAAACCCGCGACCTCTTCCACCTAGAAGGACAAGGGCAGCAGGCGCATGGGAACACCACCGCCTCCAAGTTCCCCTCCAAGTCACACACCATCCTGACTTAGAAGTATATCACCGATCCTTCGTCGTCGCTGGGTCAAAATCCTGGAACTCCCTCCCTAGCAGCACTGTGGGAGTACCTTCACCACACGGACTGCAGCGGTTCAAGAAGGCGGCTCGCCACCACCTTCTCAAGGTCAATTCGGGATGGGCAATAAATGCTGGTCTTGTCAGCGATGCCCACATCCCATAAAACGAATTACAGTTTTTTTAAGTCTTAGATTGATTTCACGCAAGCGCTGACTGCTACCATCATCGCTGGGTCGCAAACAGTCCACCGGGGATCTGACGGTGCCAATTCAGGCCAGCAATCTGTGCACGAGCAGATTGCTCCAGATGCTGAGGTTCTGCCCCGGGGGAGAGGCAGTGTGTCGGTCGAGCAGGAAGGTACTGTCCTCTCTCAGGATGACAGCATTCCTGCTGCCACCACTGCCACTCTGCCATTGCACTTTTCACAGCCTATAGCCCAGCCATCCCAGACTGCTGCCGCCCATGCTGAGGTGATACAGGCTGCAGCCAGGCCTACCAGTCCCACAGCTGCTCCACGGCGCCCTGCAATGCCATATGAAGTCTCTGGCTCCCACAGTCAGCAGCCTTTCCCCAGCCTTGCTTCAGCTATTGGGGTCACATCATTGAGGAGCAGTAGTGTTGGGAGAAGGGATCTCCAAATGGGAGGGTAATCATTGAAGAAGGGGGAGGACAGATTACTTTCGTAGCAAATGGGGGTAGCGTGTGTTAAGAAATTGATGTGTTTGTAAATATATTGGTCTGTTTATGAACTGATAATTATGCTTCTAATTAAATATTTGTGTTTGTTAACAAATAGTTCAGTTTGATAAGGAAAGAGTCGTGTTTTTTTGATAAATGATTGTATTTTTTATGGATAGATGTGTTTCATAAGATAAAGTTTTGTTCGACAATAAATTGTACATTTTGTGATGTTTCTCATTTGACCTTTGCCCAGTGATACGGGTAATGTAATGCTGTATATAATGACGTGATTGCGCTTTGCAAACGCCATGTGCTTTATCATTGATTGCAAACGCTGTCTAATGAGGCGCTCACGCACGACCCTTGCAGAAGCAAGACTGAGTGCTTCCCTTCTGCATTCCTGCTGCTCCTCCTTTTCATCCTCCTCCTCCGCCTCCTCCTCCTCCTCTCCCTCTTCCTCCTCCTGAGGTGGACCTCGAATACCTGGTAGCAATGGCTGGGCCCTCAGAATGGGCCGGAAGTGAAGCATGCAACACACAATGATGAAAAGGGAAACTCGATCAGGGGACTACTGCAGGGCTCCTCCAGAGCCGTCAAGGCAGCGGAATCGTTGCTTTAGCACCCCGATAGTCTGTTCGATCAGGTTACTGGTGGCGGTATGGCTGTCATTGTATGCATGCTGAGCAGGAGTTTTGGGGTTGCGAAGGGATGTCATCAGCCAGGGGGTTGGGGGGGGGGGGTGGATAAACCCTGTCTCCAAGCAGCCAGCCGCGAGCTTCATGCAGTGTGTTGAACGGTGCTGGGACACAAATAGTGGCACAAATAGAGAAAAATGGGTTTGACCAATAGGCATTACAGAGACATGATTGCAATGTGGCCAAGATTGGGAACTAAATGTTCTAGCGTATGTGACGTTTCGAAAAAACAGGCAGAATGGGAAAGGAGGTGTAATAGCCCTGATAATAAAGGATGACATAAGGACAGTAGCGATAAGTGATCTTGGCTCAGAAGATCAGGAAGTAGATTCAGTATGGGTGGAGATAAGGAATAACAAGGGGCAAATAACAGTGTTTGGCGTAGTATAAAGGCCCCCTAACAGTAGCTATACCATTGGACGGAATATTAATCAAGAAATAGTAGGAGCTTGCAACAAAGGCAATGCAATAATATTGGGGGACTCTAATCTTCATATAGACTGGTCAAATCAAATTGGCAAAGGTATTCTGGAGGACAAGTTCATGGAATGCATTCGGGACAGTTTCCTAAAAGTATATACCATGGAACCAACCAGGCAACAGTCTATTTTAGATCTTGTATTGTATAATGAGACAGAGTTAATCAGCAATCTCATAGTAATAGATGGTCTGGGGCAGAGTGATCATAATATGATATAATTTCACATTAATTTTGAGAGTGACTTGCCTGAGTCCGAAACTAGAGTCTTAGATTTTAATTAATCCAACTACATAGGTTATGAGGGGCGAGTTGGCTAATGTAGATTGGAAAAATAGATTAAAAGGTATGGCGATAGATAAGCAGTGGCTTGCATTTAAAGAAATATTTCATAAATCTCAACAAAAATACATCCCATTGAGAACCAAAAACTCCACGGGAAAAGTGATCAATCCGTGGCTAACTAAAGAAGTTACGGATAGCATTAGATTGAAAGAAGAATCATATAATTTTGAAAAGAAAAATAGTAAACCTGAGGATTGGGAGAGTTTCATGAAACCAGCAATGCTTGACCAAATAATTGATAAAAAGGGAAAAAATAGAATGAGAGAAAACTAGCAAGCAATATAAAAGCAGATTGTTAGAGTTTCTACATATATGTAAAAAGGAAAAGTGGAGCAAAAGTAAGCGTTGGTCCCTTAGAGGCTGAGAGAGGAGAAATTATTATGGGGAATAAGGAAATGGCAAAAACTTTAAGCAAATATTTTGTATCTGTCTTCACAGTAGAAGACACAAAAGGCATACGAAAAATGGTGGGGAACCAAGGGTCTAATGAGGGTGAGGAACTTAACATCATTAATACAAGTAGAGAAAAAGTACTAGTGAAACTAATGAGACTAAAACCGAAAAAATCACCTGGAACTGACGGCCTACATCCTCTAAAAGAGGTGGCTGAAGAGATAGTGGATGAATTGGTTTCGATCTTTCAAAATTCTCTAGATTCTGGAATGGTCCCAGCGGATTGGAAGTTCCCAAATATAACACCGCTATTGAAGAAAGGAGGGAGAGAAAACACAGGCAATTACAGGTCAGTTAGCCTGATATCAGTCGTCCGGGAAATGCTGGAATCCATTGTTAAGGAAGTGGTATCAAGTCACTTAGAAAATCATAACATGATTAGGCAGAAACAAAATGGTTTTATGCAAGGGAAATCGTGTTTGACAAATTTATTAGAGATTTTCGAGGATGTAACTAGCAGGGTAGATAAAGGGGAACCAGTGGAGGTAGTATATTTAGATTTACAAAATGCATTCGATAAGGTCCCACATAAATGGTTATTACACAAGATTAGGGCTCATGGAGTTGGGGGTAATATAGTAGAATGGATAGAGGATTGTTTTATGGACAAATAACAGAAAGTAGGGATTAATGGATCTTTTTCAGGGTGGCAGGCTGTAAAGAGAATTTAGAAATATTCATAGGAATACAAGTGAAGAAACTGATCGAGCAGCAACAAAGCAAAGATGAGAAAATGTGAAAGCAGCCAAAATGCTATCTGACAAGCCAGCAATGAATCAGAGCTCCCAATGAACTGGTGAGTGATCACTTTGAGTAGCGCCCCGGGAGGGGCAATCCCAGGTATCAACGCCTGCTATTTCTGTTATTCTCAGTACCAGGCGATAAGTCAGGGAAAGCAACTGAATTTCACATCCGAGGCGCTAACAGGGCTTTGCACACTCATTGACCTCACGGTTTGAGCGGCGCTCGAGGGCCATGCGCTAAGTGTTAGCGCCGGCTATTCAACTATGGAAGGCACAATGGTCCTTCGTTACTAGACTACGTGTGATATGGGTGATATATTTATAGATCAACTTATTCATGGTCTCTGGAACATTTTTTAGTCTTTCTCATTTCACCTTTGCACCCAGGAGGACGCTGTGATATGACGTGAGAGAGGGAATGTATGATGGGTATGTAGAGAGCAACGGGGACCTTGGGTTTCATTCCTTCAAATCACAGTCTTATGATCCAGTCACGGACAGCCCGTCTAGAAGGCTGATTGTCTCGCTGCCTCCTCCCTCTCTCCTGTTCCTCCTGTTCCTCTTTTTCCTCATCCTCTTCCTCCTAGCCCGCCTCCTCATCCTCCTATGCCTCCTCCTCATCCTGAGGTTGTCCTGCAATCCCTGGTGGCAGGGACAGCGGCCTCTTGAGGGCCAAGTTGTGCAGCCTGCAGCAGACCACCATGAAATGAGCCAGTTAGCTTGACATCAGTAGTGGGGAAGATGCTAGAATGTATTATTAGGGACGTGGTAACAGGGCACTTAGAAAATCATTATATGATTGAGCAGAGTCGGCACGGATTTATGAAAGGGAAATCGTGTTTACAAATCTCATAGATTTTTTGATGTTGTATCTAGCAGGGTAGATAAGGGAGACCAGTATACGTAGTCTGTTTGCATTTTCAAACATCTATCGTATAAGGGGCCACACAAAAGATTATTACTCAAAATTAGGGCTTATGGAATTGAGGGTAATATATTAGCATAGATTGAGGATTGATTAACGGACAGAAAACAGAGAATAGGAATAAAAGGGTCATTTTCGGGTTGGCAGGCTGTAACTGGTGGAGTGCCGCAAGGATCAGTGCTTGGGACTCAGCTATTCACAATCCATATCAATGACTGAGATGATGGGACCAAGTGTAATATTTCCAAGGCTGCAGACGATACAAAGCTAGGTGGAAAAGTTAAGTTGTGAGGAGCATGCAAGGAGGCTGTAAAGGCATATACACAGGTTAAGTGAGTGGGCAAGTACGTTGGTAGAAAAATAGAAAAGTAGAATATTTTTTAAATGGTGAGAGATTGTGAAATATTGGGTGCCCTTGTACACGAATCACACAAATTTGAAATGCAGATACAGCAAGCAATTAGGAAAGAACAGGTTACGTCAGCCTTTATTAGAAAATGTCATGTCTATTTGCAACACCAGTTTTCCGTTTGGTCCCCTTGAAGGACAAGACACACCCAGCAGTTCATCTGGAATGTGAAATTAGACTAATCCTGCCTAAGTAATCAAGTACTTTGCAATGTGTAATTACAGCCATTCATTCTGACAGCCAGGCTCCAGACAGAGCTCACAGAGAAAAAAACAGGGCTCACCTTCGCGGGTTAGGACCCTCTCCCACCCCCAAACAAGTTCCTGCCGCCCCAATAAGTTCCTAACATTCCTCCACCCCCAGAGCTCTGATCTTTTCCCCCCTCAACATGTTTCTGACCTTCTCCCCCCGGGTTTCTGACCTTCGCCCCCCTCCCCTGGCTTCCTGACCTTCTCCCCCCCCCCCCGGGTTCCTGCGTTTCTCCCGCAACAAGTTCCTGAACGTCCCCACCCACAGATGGGGCATTGTGTGGGTCACGGGTTGTTAGCACGTTCAGTGGGTATGAAGTGAATAGTGACAGTGTCATGACTTCCGGATTTCGTCCAGTCCAATGATGTCACTTGCCGCACACGTGCCAGACTTTCCGTAAAAACAACCAGGTCTCGGGGAGGAGAGGGCGAACGTCGTGCGGGTGTAAAGGTGGTGGGATTGGAAGAACGTGATCCGTTTTACAATCTGGATCACGTTCTCGCCCTCACCATCTTTGGACCTGGATCACGTTCTTTTCCCATCCCCACTGTGCTCTCCGTGCTCCTTAAGCGCCCCCCCCCCCCGAGTTCCTGACCTTCTCCCCTCCCCCCCAGTTCCTGACCTCTCCCCCCTCCGAGCTATGCCCCTCTCCTCTGCGATCCTCTCTCTTTCCTTTCGATCCTTTCTCTCCCCCTACGATCTTCTCTCGTCCCCTCCCTTCGATCTCCTCTCTCTCCCCCTCCGATATCCTCTCCCTCCGATCTCCTCTCTCTCCAATCTCCTCTCGGTCTCTCCAATCTCCACTCCATGTCTCTCCGATCTCCTTTCTCTCTCTCCGTTCTCCTCACCAACTCCGATCTCCTCTCTCTCTCCATTATCTCTCTCTCGCCGATATTCCGCTCTCTCTCCAATCTCGTCTCTCGCTCCGATCTCCTCTCTCTCACCCGAGCTCTCTCTCTCTCTGATCTCCTCTCTGTATCACCAATGTCCTCTCTATCCCTTCCTCTCTCTCACTGAAATCCTATCCCTCCCCCCGATTTCCTCTCTCTCTCCAATTTCCTCTCACTCCAACTCCGACCTCCTCTCTCCCCCTCCTCTCACTCCGATCTCCTCTCCATCCCCCCTCTTATCTCTTCTCTCTCTCCAAGTCCTCTCTCTCACACTCCAATCTCCTCTCCCCCCTCCTCTTTCTGAAATCTTCTCTCCGTCCCTCCTCCAATCTCCTCTCTCTCTCCAATCTCCTCTCTCTACCCCTCTGATCTTCTATCTCCCTCTCTGCTCTCTGTCCGATCTCATCTCCACCTCCCTACGATATCCTCTTTCTCTCTGATTTCCTCTATCTCCCCTCCAATCTCCTCTCTCTTTCCGATCTCATCTCTCTCTCCGATCTTCTCTCTCTCGGAACTCCTCTCCATCCACCCTCTCTCTCCGCTCTCCTCTATCTCCCCTACGATCACCTTGTTCTCTCCGTTTTCATCTCTCTCCCTCCGATTTCCTCTCTCTCTCCAATCTCCTGTCTCTCTCTCCGATCCCCTTTCCCCCATCCCCTCTCTCACCGCCTCCGATTCCCTCTCCCCCCCCTACTTCGATCCTCTCTCGCCCCTTTCTATCCTCGATCTTCACCTTCCCTCAACTCCAACAATCAACGGGTCCCTCGACCTTCTCCGCACTGAACCAAGAAAAGCGTGACCCACGTGCAGGCGCCAGTGAACAGTGGGCATGCGTGGAAGGGGATCGGATGCGCATGCGTGGCTCTGTTCTACAGCGTGCAGTGCAGAAAGCCTCAAAGGTGTTCATGCAAATAATCACAGCGATTACAAAAAGCATTCTAATTTAAGTGTAAAGAAGTTTTACTGCAATTATATAGGGGCCTGGTGAAACCACAAATAAGTATTATGTACAGTTTTGGTCTCCTTACCAAGGAAGAATTATTTCCTTTGAGTGAGTGCAACGAATGTTCACCAGAATGTTTCCTGGAATGGGGGATAGTTCCATGAGGAGAGACTGAGGAGACGAGGCCTGCAAGGAGATCTCATTGAAACATAGACAATTCTTACAGGGCTTGACAGCGTAGAAGCTCAGAGGAAGATTCATCTTGCTCGGGAGTCTCGAACAAGGGTCACATTCTCAGAATACGGGTCGGCCATTTAGGACTGCGATGAGGAGAAACTTCTTCACTCAAAGGGTTGTGAATCGTTGCAATTCCATACCCCAGTGATCCTTTATATCCCCACAGTCGGAGCTCAGTCGTTGAGTATATTCACGTCAGCGCTCGATAGATTTTGGGATTTTCAGGGAATCAAGAGATATGGCGTTAGTGCGGGAAGGTGGAATTGAGGTAGAATTTCAGCTATGATTTTATTGAATGGTGGAGCAGGCTCGAAGGGCCGAATGGCCTGCTCCTGCTCCTATTTCTTCTGTTCTTCTGTTCTTAACTGAGACTCTTTATCCACCTCAACACCAAGACTGTTCACACAGCTCAACACCGGGATCATAGCAAAATAATTTTAAATTTACTTTTGAATTAAATTTCAAAGAAAAATAAAATGAATTTGTTTTGCCTATCCTCGAATGAAAATATCTTATTAAACACAAATCCTTGGAGTAAAAGCGGTTCATTAAATATGTTTGTTTGGTGGAATGTAACTAATATCCCTGATCACTCTCCCTAGATGACTGTCTCCGTGGAGGTTTCTATATGGTATATCTAAGGGCTCCTCTAAGTCATCCTTTATATTTCCACAGTCAGAACTCTGTGCCTGGCCGAACAGATATTGATTCTTCAAGTAAGAAATGGAATACCCAGTAATTTTCCAGATAGAACGCATTTACTACCCGGTTCTTGCAGCTCTCGGTGTTCCTGGTAAGAGAATAAATCGAGACAGTAAAAGCTGGATATTCATGTGTGACTGTTCAGGCTATCCGCTCCCTGTTTGTTGTTATCAGTTAATTAATTGATTGTCTTGTTTTCTCAACCTGATCTCTTAATTGAAATGATAACGTTTCTTCAATTTTCTCCACAGACAAGAATGAAAAAATGATCCCCTTTGCTGTTTTCAGCAGCCATTCTTCCCTAGATTTTACACTGACATCCGATCAGACATTAATTAATAACTCTTTTAAGGTCCTGATGTTGGTAAATGTGTTTCACGTGTAACGTGGGGATTTTAAGAATTATTGCTTTCTAGCATTATTTCATGTATACATTGGTTGTGGCTGCTTGAAATGGAAGCAAAAATCCAGTGATTTCTGTGAGCAGCGTGCGATCCACCCCGCCACATTTACTTTGCCACCGAACTTTGTAATGTCAGCAAACCTGTATAGATTACAGTCGGTCCCCTCATCTAGGTTATTATTATAGATTGTAAATAACTGAGGCCCAAGCACTGATCCTTGCGGTACCTCACTTGTTACAGCCAGCCAACCCGAAAATGACCCGTTTATTCCTACTCACTGTTTTTTGTCCGTTAACCAATCCTCAATCCACGCGACAATGGGCCAAAAATTCATCCCGCTGCGCGAGAGTACGCACTGCTTACTCTCGCGTATTCTCTCTCCAATTGCCGGTTTTCTGCATGCCCTGCGCATGCGCTGAAAACCGGCACTTGGTCTTTTGAAAAGGGGGCGGTTCCTCGGTGCATCGCGTGCGCGCTACAGGCTGCGCGCACGCTGTGCACTTCGTGCTTTGGACGCGCAGGTAAGGACGGAAGATTTTAGAAATGGAAAAAGGAGGAGTAAGACCCACTTTTAACAAGGTAAGTAGTGAATTAAGTATTTTTATGAATTTTTTTTAACAGGTATATCTTTTTTAGAGACGTTAAAGACAGCTAAGTTTATTTTTATAACTTTTTAAAAGATTTTAAATTTTTTCAAAAATTTAATTTTTTATTTAAAATGGTTAATTTATTTAACTATACTTATTTTATTAATGTGATGGTTTTTTTTTTAATTTAATTGAGGTTTAGCTGTTATTTTGGGGGGGTGTAAGATTCATAGATTTCACAGCACGTATGTGAAACTTTTGAATGGAAGATGGTGTGCTGCCATTGGCTCTAACTGAGTCACGTGATCCCACAGCTCGCACGAATTCACTACGCCGGTGGGATACGCAAGCACTGCCCAGCTGATGTCTGGAACATCAAGTTCGTGCGAGCTGGATCTGAAAAAGCCAACGCGGAGTGAGAGAGCGCTGGGAAGCCTTACCCCCGCGGGAACAGAGCGAGATCAATTTCTGGGCCAATATTATCCCTTATCACACCAGCCCCAATGTTGTGCGGCACCTGATCGAATGTTTTTTTGAAAATTCAAATATATCACATTTGCTGTTTCACCCTTACCTACCCTAATAGTTACACCCTCAAAAGCCCTAACAGATTTGTCAAACACGATTTCCCTTTCATAATTCCGCCTTGACTCTGCCCAATCATACTATGATTTACTAACTGCTCGGTTATCACGTTCCTAATAATAGATTCTATCATTTTATTTGTTTCCAACTATCACTTTACGGAAATGTTCGATATGATTGAACTAAATGAATAACTTATTGGTGTAAATCTTCAGGTATCATTGTAACCAATGGTCTCTTGCAGATATGCGGTTCATGGAAAGCGAAAGGGGGCAGATTTTGTCTTTGTGCAATGGAACAGAAGGAGCGGTGTCGGATCGGCAGCCCATTAAACGTAGCACCTGATATTCAGTTCCAGTGCAGTCAATGGATCTGAGTATCAGGCGCTGCAAATAACAGACGGCCGATCCGATACCGCGCATTCTGCTCAACTGCCCGAGCCGAGTTTCTACCCAACATGTGACGCAACGGGGTGAGAGAGCGCACTCCATGCTGTACAGACCATAACCCAACAATGTGAGAGAGCGCACTCCATGCAGTACAGACCATAACCTAACAATGTGAGTGAGCGCACACCATGCTGTACAGACCATAACCCAACAATGTGAGAGAGCGCACTCCATGCTGTACAGACCATAACCTAACAATGTGAGAGAGCGCACTCCATGCTGTACAGACCATAACCCAACAATGTGAGAGAGTGCACTCAATGCTGTACAGACCATAATCCAACAATGTGAGAGAGCGCACTCCATGCTGTAAAGACCATAACCCAACAATCAGAGAGAGTGATCTCCTTGCTGTACAGACCATAACCTAACAATGTGAGAGAGCGATCTCCACGCTGTAAAGACCATTACCGAACAATGTGAGAGAGTGATCTCCATGCTGTACAGACCATAACCCAACAATGTGAGAGGGTGATCTCCATGCTGTACAGACCATAACCCAACAATGTGAGAGAGTGATCTCCATGCTGTACAGACCATAACCCAACAATGTGAGAGGGTGATCTCCATGCTGTACAGACCATAACCCAACAATGTGAGAGAGTGATCTCCATGCTGTGCAGACCATAACCCAACAATGTGAGAGAGTGATCTCCATGCAGTACAGACCTTAACACAACAATGTGAGAGAGCGATCTCCATGCTTTACCGACCATAACCCAACAATGTAAGAGAGTGATCTCCACGCTGTACAGACCATAATCCAACAATGTGAGAGAGCGCACTCCATGCTGTACAGACAATAACCCAACAATGTGAGAGAGTGACCTCCATGCTGGACAAACCACAACCCAACAATGTGAGAGAGTGATCTCCTTGCTGTACAGAGCATAACCCAACAATGTGAGAGAGCGACCTCCATGCTGTACAGAACATAACCCAACAATGTGAGAGAGTGATCTCCATGCTGTACAGACCGTAACACAACAGTGCAGAGCTGATTCGCAGGTGTTTTGATTTGGAGGCACTGGTACATGATAAATGTTGCCCAATGTTTTCAGTCACCCGCATTCTCCTGAAATAGCGCAATAATATTTTACCTCACCACCATTGTCTGTATCTCTTTTCAACAACGATTCCAATTGTCCCTTACCTTCAGTTCCAACATTTGCCACAGATTTTCCTGCCCGCCAATAAACAGCTTTTTAATTTAACAATTATATTTAATTCGGAACTAGATAACTGATACTTCAATACTTTCTTAAAGGTGTTCAGATGGTCCTTTTTCAAAAGAAACAGATTTGGGACATTCTGGAGGTAAATTTGTTGTTTCCTGTTTCTTGCAGTGAACGTGGTGGCGATTGTGATCCTGTCCCGAGGAAAGTGCGGTCTCTCAAAGTGCATCACTCGCTACCTGGTGGCCATGGCAGCGGCGGATCTAATGGTGGTTATCATCGATGTGATATTACAACGGATTAATAGCATGTATTTGCCAATTAGTTTCCTCTCTCTGACTCCGGTCTGCACTGTGAAGTTTGTCGCCTACATTGTCGTTGTAGACTGTTCCGTTTGGTTTACTGCCGCCTTTACATTTGATCGATTTGTAGCAATTTGCTGTCAGAAGCTGCAATCAAAATATTGCACCGAGAAAACAGCGACAGTGGTTATCGCCACCGTGTTTGTGGTGAGCTGTGTGAGGAGTGTTCCCTTTTACTATTTACACGAACCTCTCTTTATCATTGACAACGTGCCCTGGTATTGTTTTTCGACCGCTGATTATTTCACTTCCCCCTGGTGGAAGGCATACGAGTGGATCGACAGCCTCATCACCCCTTTATTACCAATCCTTTTAATTCTGTTGTTCAATGCTCTGACCGTCAGACATATTATAGCGGCAAATCGAGTCCGCAGGGGACTCCGGAACAACAGTGAGAATCAGAATGATGCCGAGATGAAGAATCGGAGAAAATCCATGATCTTGCTTTTCGCTATTTCTGCCAATTTCATACTGTTGTGGATGACGTATGTTGTGCATTCGGTAAACTGGCCAGTGGAAAACTTTTTTTACACAGACAAATATCTCAGTAATCCGACATATATCACACAGCAAGTTGGGTTTATGCTGCTACTGCTTAGTTCCTGCACAAACACTTGTATCTATGGACTGACACAGAGGAAATTCAGAGAGGAGCTGAAGAAAGGGGTGAAATATGTGTTTACACTAAATGGGAAATTATAAGAAAGAAAGAACTTGCATTTCTATCGCACCTTTCACCAGCTCAGGACGTCACAAAGCGCTTTACTGCCAATGACGAACGCGGGATTTCCTTCCTTCTGAGGTCAGAGCTGCCCTCCATATTCCATTGATATTTCCACCGATGTCAGTCCACCTCTCTCCGGTCCAAAGTCCAGTAAACCCGAACTGCTCTTAATCTCACAGTGGACGGGATGATGTCTGACAGACACCATGCTGTCGTTGACGGTCAGTACCTTCCCCTCATGGTACATTCCGAGTGCCCTATTTCGAATTTATTAACTTGTTTCCATTCAAAAGAAAAGAAAGACTTGCATTTCTACCGCGCCTTTCACGAACACTTGACGTCTCAAAGCGCTTAACAGCCAATGAAGTACTTTTGGAGTGAAGTCACTATTGTAATGTAGGAAACATGTCAGCATACCTGCGCACAGCAAACTCCCACAAACAGCAATATGATAATGACCAGATAATCTGCTTTATAGTGATATTGCTTGAACAATAAATATTGGCCAGGACACCGGGGAGAATTCCCCTGCTCGTCTTCGAAATCGTGGCATTGTAATCTTTGGCTTCCAGCCGAGAAGGCAGGCCTGGCCTCGGGTTAATCTCTCATCCGAAAGACGGCACCTCCGACAGTGCCGCACTCTGGACTATCCTGGAGTGTCAATCTAGATTTTTGTGCTCAAGTCTCTTGGAATGGGATTGTGTACCCACAACCTTCTGAGTCGAGAAGCGAGAATGCTGCCCACTGAGCCCCGGCTAATAGATCAACAAGCATTGACTGACATCGACCTGGAGCAGCGTTTACAGCTTCACACATCACTCTGTGGGCAGCTGAAGCGGAAATAGGAGATTCATTATCTTCATCCAGATTTTTTATAATTATGACTAATGGGCACAATATTAAACATGAATTTAACTAACAACTCAACTTCTGTTCCTTGCCCCCATATTGGTTGATATTTAACACGTGTCCCTCTTCTCAGCTTCTGCCCCGTTCTTTCAAAAACGCTATTGTCACCCCTTCCTCAAAAATCCACCCTCAGTCCCTCTCTCCATGCAAACTGCAGCCCCATCTCGAACCTTGCAATCACACCTTTCCTGAAATGTGATGACCAGAACTGAACTCTAGCTGTGGCCGAACTAGTGTTTTATACAGTTACGGCATAACCTGCCTGCTCTTATATTCTGTGCCTCGGCTAATAAAGGAAAGTTTCCGATATGTCTTCTTAAACACCTTATCTACCTGTCCTGCTACCTTCAGGAATCTGTGGACATGCACTCGAAGTTCTTTCTGCTCCTCCACACCTCTCAGTGTCCTAACGTTTACTGCGTATGCCCATGCCTTGTTAGCCCTCCCTAAATGCATTATCTCACACTTCTCCAGATTGAATTCAATTTGCCACTTTTCTTCCCAACTGACCAGTCCATTGATATCTTCCTGCAGTCTACAGCTTTCTTCCTCGCTATTAACCACACGGCCAATTTTTGTATCATCTGTAATCTTCTTAATTATGCGCCTTACATTACAGACTAAATCAATGATGTATTCCACAAAAAGCAAGGACCTAGTACTGAGCCCTGTGGAACCCCACTTGCAATAGCCTTCCAGTCACAAGAACACCGGTTGACCATTACCCGTTGCTTCTCGCCATTGAGTCAATTTTGGATCCAACTTGCCACTTTGCCTTGGATGCCATGAGCTTTTACTTTATTGACCAGTCTGCCATGTGGGACCTTGTCAATTGCCTTGTTAAAATCCATGTAGAGTACATCAAACGCACTACCCTCATCAACCCTCCTTGTTATGTCCTCAAAAATTTCAATCAATTTATTCAGACCCGAGTTTCCCTTTACAATTCATGCTGACTGTCCTTGATTAATCTGTGCCTTTCTTAATGACGATTAATAAACTCCCTCAGAATATTTTCCAATAATTTTCCCCCCCTCCAAGGTTAGGCTGACTGGGCTGTAATTACTCGGTCTATCCCTATCTCCCTTTTTAAACAACAGTACCACGTTAGCAGGCCTGCAGTCATCCTGCACCACAACTGTTGCCAGACAGGTTTGTAAAATGAAGGTCAGAGCCTCCGCTATTTCCTCCGTTCCTTCTCTGTGGTACTTTTTGCTCCCTGAAAGGCGATATACAAATGCAAGTTGGTGTTGTTGTATTTCTCGTTGTAGCATCTGTGTTCAAAAAAGAAGGCACGGGTTAATTAATCTAACTGTAGACAACTCAGATTAACATCGGCAGTGAGCAATTTCTTGAGGGCATAATACGGGATAAAATGAATATTCAGCAGGCAATACATGTCTTGATTACAGGAAAACATGTATAATGTATATCACAAGTGGAGTTGCTCAAATTACCATCGTTCTTTGAAAACATGAAAGATTCTCCTATTAAAGAAAATACAGTTGATTTTTTCCATATTGATTTGAAAACGTTTTTGACACGGAGCGACAGCGGCTCACTTAATATGGTAGTTTGAGAACGAAGTTGGTTCATGACAGGTAACATACAATATTATTTAATAGATAGTATTCAGGCTGGAGGGACAGAGATCACAGTAGTTCACAGCGAAGTCACACTGATTATTTTGGCACCAGCACTGTCCCTAAAGTATAAATGAGCTGGAGTTTTGTATCGGTCAAATTATCAACATTTACATGTGAACGAAATAGAACGCCACTAACGGTAAGCGCTCACTCAGTCCTGACACACGGAGTGTTAGGCTGGATTTTGGGGCTCGAGCCTCTGGAGTGGGGTTCGATGCCCCGACCTTCTGACTCAGAGGTGAGACTTACACCAACTATGTCACGTCTGACAGCTGAGCAATGTCTCCCACTCCCCCCAGAAAGGACAGTGGACATGGTGCACCTGCACGGTAAGTCACTGATGATCATCGGATCATAGCATTCTCAAACACAGAAGGAGGACATTCGGCCTAAATTGCCTTTGCTGGCTCTTTGAAAAACACCTCACTAACTGTGAGCTGGACTGTAAGATGTATGCGTGTAAGAGACCTCAGGAGGATATAGACATTTTGGCCCAGAAATTCACCTCGGGCGGTGGAGGAAACGGGCGCTGCGGATCGGCCGCCCATTGTGCGCAGTGCCTGATATTCAGTTCCTTTGACTGCACACATTTTGCGCCACTGCCCGAGACAAATTTCTAGGCCTTCAGGAGGATACAGTCATTGTAGAAGATCAGGCAGAGAGAAAAGAGAAAACATGGATTGCAGCAAGAAAATGAAATGAATTGGACATCTGAACGAATGGAAGATTTATATTTTTAGATATATATATATATATGTGTGTGTACAAAGAGGAAGAAAGAAAGAAAGAGAGAAAGAAAGAGCAAGAAAGAGAGAGAGAAAGAAAGAGAGAAAGATAGAAAGAATGAAAGAAAGAATGAAAGAAAGAAAGAAAGAAAGAAAGAAAGAAAGAAAGAAAGAAAGAAAGAAAGAAAGAAAGAAAGAAAGAAAGACTTCCATTCCTACAGCGCACTTCCCATCTTCCGAAGCTGCCAGAACTCTTCACAGCCAATGAATTGCTTGTGAATTGCAGTCAATCTTGTTTTTGGAGGGAAATCTGAAAACCAATCCGCCCACAACAAGGTCCCACAAACATGATTTTATTTAACAAAAACATTAAGCACATTTCTTCTTGGGTAAATTCCACAACATTCACAGCTGAAGTTAATTTTCTTTAGGATTCTACTTGGCAATTCGAACATTACAACAGTGACCGCACTTCAACAAGTACTTAATTGGCTATAATGCGCTTTAGAACGTCCTGAGTTTGTGAAAGGCGCTATAGAAATGCAAGTCTTTCTTTCTTTCCTACAATCTTTCGTTCTTTCTACCATAGAAATCGATAGAAGTTAAAACACACAACCAGGGCATTTGGCCCAATCAATCCGTGCTGGCGTTCATGCCCACAAGAGATATTGGTTCTGATGACATTTACTCATACTGTTCCGCCAACCCGTCAACCACCTTTGCGTCATCCACCTATCGATTTAATCTTGATCGTTGACGTGGTTTCGGCCTCAAGCACTAACCAGGAAGTGAATTTCACAGCCCCACAACTATCTGTGGAATGAAGTTTCTGCAGCTCTCTGTTCAGAATCCCTGAAATTATATTATTGCATCCATAACCTCCCGCTCCTGTCCACCCAACTACTGAACCAGTCTGCTTCTATCTTTCCGTCCCATCATTTAATACTTTAAAATCTTCAGTTTAGATTGGCCCGTAATATGTTGTTTTAATGAAAAGAGACCCATGTTATCCGTGCCTTCTGGTGTTCAAGAGAAAGAAGCAGTGCCGGCGATCCACTTCCACCTTAAAGGGCCGAGGGCAGACAAACTAATCTTTAGAACTTGAACTTGATTCTCCCCAGGAGCCAGTTAAAGAACAGTTAGTGAATCAGTTAGTCCTCGCTGTGACATGCGCCTTTCCATCAGACAAACCAATGTGGAAGTTGGGTGGAAAAGTATTGCACTGTAAATAAAACCACCTGATTAAACGGTCATCGGTTAATTTTTAGGCCTAGAATTTTGTCTCGGACGATGGCCCTAAACGGGCAGTATCGGATCGCCCTTTATGTGCAGCCCAGCCAATCCAATCTTTCCTCATAGCTAAAATTCTCCAGACCTGCCAACATTCTCGTAAATCTCATAGTCCTGTAATGTTTTCCCTTCCAGTATTTATTCAATTCCCTTTCGAAAGTTGCTATTGAATCTGCTTCCACCGCCATTTCAGTCAATGCATTCCAGATCACAGCAACTCGCTGTGTAAAAAAAATGTCCTTATCTCCCCCTCTGGTGCTTTTGAGAATTATCTGAAATCTCTGTCCTCTGGTTACCGGCCCTTCTGGAAACAGTTTCTCCATATTGCCTTCACGATTTTGAACACCTCTAATAAATCTCTCCTTAGCCCTCTCTGCTTTAAGGAGAACAACCCCAGCTTCTCCATCTCTCCACATAACTGAAGTCCCCCATCCCTGGAACCATTCTGGTAAATCTCCTCTGCACCCTCTCCAAGACATTGTCCTCCTTCCTAAAGTGTGAAGCCCAGAATTGGAGACAATGCGCCTGCTGGTGCCTAACCAGTGATTTCTAAAGGTAAGGCATAACTTCCTCACTTTTGTACTCTATGCCTCTGTTAATAACGGCGAGGATCCCGTATGCTTTTTAACAGCTTTATCAACTCGTCCTGTTACCTTCAAAGACTTGTGTTGGAGAACCCCAGGACTATCTCCTCCTTCAGGCACTCGTAAATTGCAGCGTTCCGTTTACTTTTAGGCGGGGAATTACAGAACTTAGGCCCAGGCAGCTGAAGGCACAGCGGCCAATGGTGGGATGATGGAAATCAGTGATGTAAGAAAAGTCAGAATCAATGTAGTGCAGAGATCTCGGAAGGTAGAAGACCTAGAGAAGGTAATAGCAATAGGGAGGGGCGAGGCCATGGCGGGCTTTGAACATGAGGATGACAATATTAAACTCCAGGGATTAACGGACCTTGAGCCTGTGTAGCTCAGTGAGCACAAGGGGTGATGGATGAACATAAGAAATAGGAGCAGGAGTAGGCCATTTACCCACTCGAGCCTGCTCCGCCAATCAATAAGATCATGGCTGACCTTGTACATCAACTCCACTTTCCTGCCCTATCCCCATATCCATTGATTCTCCTAATATCCACAAATCTATCGATATATGTCTTGAATATATTCATCGGCTGAGCATCCTCAGACCTATGAGGTAGAGAATTCCAAAGATTCACACTCTCTGGGTGAAGAAATGTCTCCTCATCTGAGTCCTAAATGGCACACATCTTATTCTGAGACTGTGACCGCTGGTTCTAGACTCGCCAGCTAAGGGAAACATCCTCCCTGCATGTACTCTTTCAAGCCCTGTAAGAATTTGGTATGTTTCAATGAGATCTCCTCTCATTCTTCCAAACTCTACACAATATAGAACAAATCTACTTAATCACTCCTCATAGGACAATCCCCCCATCCCAGGAACCAGTCTGGTGAACCTTCGTTGCACTCCCTCTGCGGCAAGATTTGGTCTCCTTAGGTAAGGAGACCAAAAACTGTACACAATACTCCAGGTGTGTTCTCAACTGGGCCCTATATAATTGCAGTAAGACTTCTTTACCCTTATACTCAAATCCTTGTGTAATAAATACCAACATACCATTTGCTTTCCTAATTGATTGCTGTACCTCCATGTTAACGTTCAGTGATTCGTGTACAAGGATACCCAGGTCCCTCTGAACAACAATATTTCCCAATCTCTCATTATTTAAAAAATTGTCTGCTTTCCTAGTTTTCCTACCAAAGTAGAAAACTTCACATTTCTCCACATTATATTCCATTTCCCATGTGCTTGCACACTCAATTAGCCTGTCTATATCCACTTGAATCCACTTTTCAGGATCACTCTCCACAAATAATCAGTGACATGCTCGGGAGTTCCTGCTTCTTTCTGTTTCCTTTTCAGGTTTACAACATTTGACTTTTGTGATTTGTAATTAGGACAGTAAAGTACCTGCCTTAAATCGCCACCCTCAGAAATTCAGTTTGCTGTTGTGTACTATGAACAACGCTTACCTTTGCATAATGTGTCGATCCAGATAGGGATCGAAAGTCCAGTTTAATAATTGCGAAGAGCAGCTGACGGAATCACCGAGCTCGACACGTGGACAAAAGCGGGAGTGTCTGAGAGGGACCCGTGGAATTGGGGATCGGGACTGGTGGAGTGACATCGGGCAAACACGTGATTCCACTCAGAAAAGCAAAGTCTGAAAAGGCCTGAATACTGCACACACTGAGATTTTTTGAGGAAAACAGCGAGAGCGGCGCAGACAGCATCGAAATATTCCATTCAAAGGCTGGAAACTGGACAGAAACGGCAGCTGTGGAATCAGCACCGGGCTGAATGGAAGTGGATACCGAAATTGCAAGGGGCATGTTCGCACTTCTGATGGATCAGTAATGGCGAGTGAGCGCCGCCAGGTGGTAAATGTGCACGGTGCATGTCAACAGCTCTTTTTATTTTTATTTATTCATTCGCGGGATTTGGGCTTTAATGGCAAGGCTAGCATTTGTTGCCAAAACTTTCTTAACTTTGTTCATCTTATAGATGGTAAACACTGCAGCCACGCCGCGCCGGGAGTGGAG